>BCLF01000011.1:1603241-1631225 GCA_001602275.1 Zoysia japonica
CCACGACGCGCTCCAGCGGCGGCTGCATGCGCTTAGATTTAGGAACTAACTTGTACTCCATACATGTATATATATTCGTCATATGAGGAATACAATCATCGTTGGCGAGTGCACACCTGTGTCGATCGTTTCTCTTCCTCCTTCAGGTGTAGGATCGGCACGGAACAATCTGGTGTGTCGTGCCTGTAATAGATCTGACGTCGCCGCTGTCCATATGCGAGTACCTATTTTCTTGGCAGGACTTGATCTTGGGCGTCTGGAAAGGCGTTTGCTGATGAGACCGGGTTGCATCACAGCTTCTTCCTCACCGCTATGCACTTGAAGGTTTGAAACCAGTCTGACATGCTTCTGAAGTTACTTGTGATGATCCCGCAGTAATCTGCCGCTGCCGTGCCACCGGCGGCACGTGCACGGACGGAATCCGGGCCTCTTGCTCAACTGATACGGAAGCGACTGTGCTTGGCGTGCAATTGTTCCGCAGGGCGGCGCACAGCTCGCTGCTGCCGTGCCGAGCAGTCGAATCGTGTTACGACGAAACCGAAGATTTGGCCAGCAAGTGGCGTATCCATTTGTCTGCATGCTTCAATTCACCCCACAACGGAGTATCGGACCACACAACTCGCGAATTCACAACTGGATTTCATCCTGTCAGAACAATCGGAATTTCAGCCGAGGAGCAAGGGCGTTTCAGTGTTTCACAGCGGACAGGACGAAGAACCCAGCACCTATTGGGCTGTTGTAGGCCTTTTCCTATTGGGCTCGTCAACTCGTCCATGCGAAAGCGAAATGGAGCGACACATGGTGGAGGCCGTGTCTCCCAGACGACCGCTTGCCGCTTGCTGTACGGCGGTTGCAACCAGCCCACCATGGAAGTATCAGTAGCAGCGTAGACGCAGTTCAGAATCGATTGTCGCGGCGCGATACCAGTATCAGTAGCAGCGCAGACCCAGTTCAGAATCGATCCTTCTCTGCCGCTGCCTGTGCCCGCCAACCAACGCCAGGATTGATCGAGTCATCCACGATACTCGTAGCACTTATTGAATCCCCAACGCTACTGTAGTATGCGCACCAGTCGTTCCGATCGGCCTCCATGTGGACTGCACAGGAAAGTTCCATGTGCATTTACGTACGACGCTACTCCCACCAGCAAACCGTGAACGCCTCAAGCAAGCGGACGCATTGAGCTCTGCCCTGTTTCATCAATGGCCTTAACTGAACCGTGGACTCGTGGAGAGCATGGTAGAAAATGCTCAATTCTGCCGGCGCGACAGGAGAAAATGTGAAACGCACCGGGACCAGGAGCATGGCGTCTCGCTTCTGGCAGTCTGGCGCCGGGTGCCGGCTTGAACGAGGAACAGGTCAAGCGATCTGATCTCTATCAACCAAGACGGTGCAATAAGTTCCGGGGACAAATTCGTGAGTCAAATTTGTGGTGCAGTGCAGGTCCCCCTGCTGGCCGTGACTAGTTTCCGGTGCTTGCATGTGGTGTGTCTGTGTTGCCTTTTCCCGCTCCTTCGTTTCCGCTTCATTCCATGATCTCTATGCGCGTCGATCTGTAACTTTGATCTGAAATTATCGTGCATGCCAGAGTGTCCTTCTTGTTCGTATGTCAGTTCAAATTTGCGTGGTGCATCGTAACAGCTTGGCTGATCGATGATGCAAGTTGCGACGTAGTGTATACGCAAATCAAAAACCATAACCTGAATGTTTCGTAGGATATCGCTTCCACCTACTGCCTCTGTCTGAAAATTTTTGGCGTTAGAACATGATTGTTGCTAGTTCAAATATACCTCTATATGAAAATTTTTGACGTTGGAAACGGGCATCCTAGATGACGCGAACGCGAATGAATTTCCTCGCATATATCACTGGTTTCTCACCTCTCACGGTGCAATACAATCTCCTGCCCAACGTTCATGCCTGCTCCGTATTTTACCCAGTGCTATCAACCTGTCAGGGTACATCGCCCAGTGAACAAGAGGACATTCACCAATGACGCCTGTGCACTGAGTGTTCTCGACGTACTTCGCGTCTAACGGTCTGAACTCTGCTCAGCCACCCAGGATTGGGCACCGACATGCGATCCAACAGACTGTAAAGTAAACCAATCTCACTTCCTATCGTCGCAGAGTGCTCTCGCAACGCAGCAGCATGTTGACACCCGCCGCGTGGTCATCAATCAACTCGGCCCCATGCTCGGTGCCAACCGCGACTGCTCCAACCATCCTTCACCATGCATCCTCGCCAGTGTGGACGAGCGACCGTGCGGTCCATGGTAATTGCTCGCTCCTTCATTCACGCGTTCCTGCACGGGTCCTACTACCCACATGACCGATCAAGATAGAGTACCTTCATTCATGCCCTATAAGTAAGGCTCGAACGTGTCGTCCGGCGAGGCTGTCACCATCTCACTCCCGTCGTGGCCCGACCCTCATTAGCATACACACCTAGCTAAATCTCGGCGCGGAAGTTGAGAATGGGGCGCGCAGCAACAATGCGGTGGCGGCTCCCGGCGCTTCTCGTCGTCCTTGCCGTTTCCGCCGTTGTGCGTGCGCAGCCACAGGTGCCGTGCTACTTCGTGTTCGGGGACTCGCTCGTCGACAACGGGAACAACAACGACATCGCGTCGCTGGCGCGGGCCAACTACCCGCCGTACGGCATCGACTTCGCCGGCGGGCCGACGGGGAGGTTCAGCAACGGCCTTACCACCGTCGACGCCATATGTGAGTGAGCAGCTCACCACGTGCTGTGTCCTCATTCTCCGATCCTTTCTTGCTTAATTGGTTTCCAAATTGAGATGTACTAGCTTTTCTCAAGAACACAACGGAGATCTCAGATGTGTAGTGGTTTTAGCTCCTGAGCTGGAGCTAGATAGCTCGAGATCGCAAGGATAAGGTTGCTTGGTTTCCTCGTGATGCCGACGGCACGCTTTGAATGAAGTATCCGTTCGGATGTTGTCATAATGCCATGCCAATCTAAGTGCCATGCCTTGATGACGGCATGACGCTCCGGTAGCTTGTTAGTACTCCGTAGACATAGTTGGTCCCGACCCCTGGATGACGACGTTCCTTTCCATAGTCGCAGTAGTGTTCTTTTCTCTGATCTGGACAAGAGAGGAATCCAGTGTCAGTTTATCCATATGTGACGCTGATAACCTGAATCCATCAGATCCATCGAACCTAACCGATCACTCGATCAGTACGTACTAAGGGATGCTACAGTACTTGCTTCTACTAGTAGCTACTGTGACAAAAGTGGAGGACACACTTCTGTTACTGTTAAAAATCTGAAAGCACTGATTCTAGTTACATGTGTCATTTAATTGGTTTACTTCAGTTAAGCTTTTTTTTAACAAATCACTTGCACGGTGATGAATGAACAATTTATCCTTTCAGCTCGGCTTCTGGGCTTCGACAATTTCATCTCCGCGTACGCCGGCGCGAACAGCGATCAGCTACTAACCGGCGTCAACTTCGCCTCTGCCGCAGCAGGGATCCGGGACGAGACCGGCCAGCAACTGGTACGCACAAGCACCTGCTTCATTCGTAGCTCACGATGATCCTCTTTGAAGCTGCGGCGCCGTCAATGCAACTCTGCTACTGATTCGTTGCAGGGCCAACGGATAAGCTTCGGCGGTCAGATCCAGAACTACCAGGTGGCGGTGCAGCAGCTCGTGAGCATCCTGGGCGACGAGGACTCGGCGGCGAACCACCTGAGCCAGTGCATCTTCACCGTGGGCATGGGCAGCAACGACTACCTGAACAACTACTTCATGCCCGCCATCTACCCCACCAGCCAGCAGTACACGCCGGAGCAGTTCGCCGACGCGCTCATCGACCAGTACTCGCAGCAGATCAGGGTCCTGTACAACAACGGGGCGAGGAAGGTGGCGCTGATGGGCGTGGGGCAGGTCGGGTGCAGCCCCAACGAGCTGGCGCAGCACAGCCCGGACGGCACCACCTGCGTCAGCGAGATCAACAGCGCCATCGAGCTCTTCAACCAGAAGCTCGTCGCGCTAGTCGACCAGTTCAACTCGATGCCCGGGGCGCACTTCACCTACATCAACTTCTACGGGATCTTCCAGGACATCCTCAGGGCGCCCGGGTCGAACGGCATCAAGGTCACCAACCGCGGGTGCTGCGGCGTCGGGAGGAACAACGGCCAGGTAACGTGCCTGCCGTTCCAGACGCCGTGCGCCAACAGGAACGAGTACCTCTTCTGGGACGCGTTCCACCCAACGGAGGCGGCCAACATCCTCGTCGCACGGAGGGCGTACAACGCCGCGCTGCGGTCCGACGTGTACCCGGTGGATCTGCGCACGCTCGCCCAGCTCTAGTCGCAAACTTGCAACTCGTAAGAGATGGTGGTCGCATGCTTAAATCGTGAGGGCCAGGTTTATAGAGTCTTTACTTCGTTTGTGTTCTTTTCTCGTGATTGTGATGATGAAATTATAAGGTCACATATTTTCTGTGTACGGCCGGCAGTATATGTGGTTATCTGAACTTATAGCTAGATCGGGGTTTATTACTATATGTCAACTGGGCTTATAACTATTGAGTATTGTACATGATCGTCAATGTGCACAAGGCACAAATCGTTCCAACACAGTTCTGTTTAATGCCAACCAAGGTTTCATTTACCGTTTGGTATCCTCAGTTTTTGTGGAAACCACTATAGTAAACCATGAAAATCAGTACAAACGCGAAAATCAAATTTTGAAGTGAAAACTGCTCCGTTTCTCTAGGTTTTTCTTTTTTACCGACCAGATTTTCCAATTTCGAATTTTTGAATTTGAAATCAAATTGGTTTGATCGGTTTTCTAGTTTACCGCTCAGTTTTTTCGGTTTATCGACCGACCATTTGACCTGTTTTCAGATTTTTATTTTTAAAAAAAATTTGATTTTTTAAAATTTTTAAACCGAAAATCGGTCGCCCGATGAAACAAAAACCGCAAAAATCGATATTCTAGTTTTCACGGTTTTGAAAACCCTAGTGGCGTACGAAGCTGTAAAGGCAAAAAAAAAATACACGCAAAGTAAGGGCAAAGGGGCCGCATATAAAATAGGAACAACCATGCACTAGGCCCTCTTGTAATGGAGGATTTTTTTTTTCTTTTTCTTTTTTCTGTGAAATTGAATTCACTCCAGTGAAATTCTTGTATGATTTTTTTGAAATTCGTATGTTACAAAGGAGACTTTAAATCACAAAATAGAAACAATGAAGGAATTGATCCAAAGATGTCGTATCATGCTAACACTTACTCCGTATATACTAGTGCTTGATAGAGATAGTACTACTAATAAATATTGATAATGTTTAGAAGTGATACTCTACTTCTTTTTCACGTTGAGAGTAATGAATGACCGATTTGAATTTCCAGTCATAATTAAAAATGAATATTTACCATTACATCCATCATTCAAAGTTATCTTGAAAAAAATGTTACATGGCGACATCTAAACATATCGAAAGGAGAATTTTATTCTACTCACTTTTTGCTTGAAAAAAACATTTTTGGCCATGTAATTAATCTTTGTAATTTTCTAGTACAACTTCCATTTGAAAAGTCTCCCAAGGCATAATCCCTTTCACCAAATTCCAAAATAAGAAAGTCAACTATTTGTTCAATTGCACGTGTTCCATCAAAGCCAAAAATACCTTTCAAACGCACGCACACAGCACGACAACATTGAAAAGCATGCTTTGAAATATCTAAGCATGACACATGCGCACAGTAAATCGTTGCTAGATGCAGCCACACAACTGTAACAGTAAGAAGCACATACGATCACAGCCAGACAAAGAAACCCGTCAAACCCAACCACCTCACTACCTCAGCATCGCTGATTAGTCACTCCTAGATTTGGTAACTTTAAAAAACTAATTGTGGAGAGGGATGGATTAGTTTTAAAATAGTGATATCATTGACACTTAACAACATTTTTTTATCATACGTCTTATTAAAAAAATTGTTTCAATGTATAAAATTGTTAGCTATTTTTTAAATATCATTGATGATAAAACAAATATAACAAAAATACGATATTTAACATATCTTTTAAATATGATGAATGGTCAAAAACGATATTAAAAATCAATGTTAATATTTGAAAATATGAGGGAGTGAAAAATACCAATGTACTCCCTCCATTTATAAATTATTACTCTATCATTTCTAAAATTATTTTTAACTATTTATTTATCTTATTAAAAAAATACTCCCTCTGTCCCTCATTTTAGAACTCTCAAATTTTTTCAAATTATAAATCATTCTCACTTCTCAATACACTTTTTTCTTCTTTCTTCTGCTGATACTTCTTTTATCTCTCTCTCCTTTCTTTTACCACTCTTTGTTATGATGACCGGACCCAAAACGATCTATAAATTAAATTAAGACAGAAAGAGTATGATCATATAGCATTTTGTTATAAGTTTAAAATACATTAAATATTTTAAAAATAATTTATAATTTTATACATTCAAATCAGCGACGACAACAAACAGTCCCGTTAGTCTGCCCGTCCGTAATGGGCCGTGAGACGAAGTCGCTCCGTTGCCTTCCCCAGTCCCACCTTCCTCCGTAGTCCGGTCCACCCCACAAAGGCACAAACCGCGTCCCCCTTCTCTCTCTCCTCTCTCTCTCTCTCTCTCTCTCAACAGCAGCAGCGGCGGTCAGAAGCTTCTGCCGCGAAAGCCACCAACCTTGCTGCGGCCTGCGGGTCTGCCCCTCTCTCGAATCCCGAGGCGGAGAAGGAGCGGGAGCGGAGGGGCCCGGGGCCACAAGGGATGAACCTCGCGGGCTCCGTCCTGGAGGCGGCGCTGCAGGCGGTGGGGCGCGGCCTCGATGCAGCGGGCGACCACCGCCTGCTCTACTGCAAGGGTGCTGGGAGGCTCGTGGCGCTCGACGAGACCCGCGCGGGGGACTTCTCCATCGAAGGCGGCGCTGTCCTCCCCGGGGTGCCCCCCGATGTCGACGTCGAGCCGTGCCATGGCAGTCCCCAGCGAATCCGCCCAGTTTCCTCCGGCGCCTCCGCCGACGAGCCCTTCGTATGCAGTTTCCGTGAGGTGAGCAGAGATTGCTTCCGGTTGGGGCCTTTCGATCGGATCGCTCGCCCTCTTATTGCATGCCTTGCGATGCGAATCCTAGTCGATTGTGCTCTTTATCTGACAGTGATGTGTTTGTTGGCAGATGGTTGAGCATTTCAACAGGAAGGCAGGCTTGCTGGAGACAGTACCGCTGGGCAATTTCAACTCGCTGTTCAGCTTCACTGGATCCTCGAAGAATGATGAGGCAGCCACGAAGGCCCTTGCGATTGATGGCTATTCCGTGCCACTCTTTACAGTGAAAATAAAGAATCATGAACTGAAGCTACTTGAGAGCATTAAGCGAACGGTTCCATGTAGCTGGGATCCATCAGCATTGGCTAGGTCAGTAGGTAATCTTCTTATTTGATACTGTCTCAGGGCGCACCTTTTTAGTTCTCTGTATAAGTTCGTTATCTATTCTTTCTTACCTATAGCTGAAGGCCGGATATAAATTCCATTATCTGAAAAATCTAGTCCTTTTACATGTAGCTGAGGATCAATCTTGTTTCACTTTTCTACAGCTTTATTGAGAACTATGGTACCCATATTATTACATCTGTTACGATTGGTGGTAAAGATGAGGTATACATAAAGCAACATTCATCTTCCCAGCTGTCAGAGCTTGAGTTCAAAAATTATGTGAGGGAAATTGGGAAGGAAAGGTTCTCAGATGTGGAAAACAAGTCAAATGCAGCTCCTATCAACTACAGTGAGAAGGTTAGCATGTTCCTTGCCGCTCTGGCTATAATAATTTAACAATAGAAGCCTTTTTCCTCATGTATAATTGTCAGTAATGACAGGACTTATCAAAAAGTAGTCATGATTGATCTGCGTTGAAGATTATGTAACTACACATTTACAAGATAATTCTGCAGCATTAAACATCATGTTAGTGAATTCCTTGCTTGTGAGCTTTGGGTCACATAGCTGTTAGTAGTAGAATGTGTGGCACTACATGGTAAGAAAATAATCTACACAAGCATCATTAATCACCACAAGAACCTGCTTAGCATGAATATTGAATATTTAAACCATGACTAACAGAGTAATACTTTATCCCCTACAGGATATCACAGTGATATTCAGAAGAAGGGGTGGCTGCGATCTTGTTCAGAGTTTTAATGATTGGAAAGGAACCATTACCTCAGCACCAGATGTCATAGGCATGACATTTATCCCTATCGTCTCTCTTGTCGATGACATAACTGGAAAGAAGCACCTTGCTCGTGCAGTTGATCTATACTTAAAATGTAAGACATGGTTCTGATTTTCATTCTGTTCATCCAGTGTACATGGCACCTCAAAACCTCAAATATAATTTTTAGCGCTCTGGGCTATTTTCTCCCGTTTAGGCCTCCTTTGGAACGCAGGACTTTCACAGGAATCACATAGGAATTTTACAGGAATCAGTTTAATTTCACAAGAAAAACGTTGGAAATGGGAAAATTTTCCATGTTCCGAAGGAGGCCGAAGATTGTAAGGTTTTGAGTAATGCTGTAACAGTAAGCATTTCTGCTTCTAACATGAAGTATATCATGATTGAAACCGTACGGCAATGTATATCATGATTGAAACTGTACGGCAATGAGGATTTGGATTATCTTCATACGAAAGGATTCCCACAAGCTGTTTTAATGCTTTAATTATGTTTATATGCTTCTTATGTCAGTGAATTATGTATTTCTTCCCAGCTTATTTCTTACTGTAACTAAAAGTTGTTGATATTATGTGATACCTCTTCGGTTTTGCATTTTATATTGATAAGTTCTGTTCTCCAGACAAACCTCCTATTGAAGAGCTGCAGTACTTCTTAGATTTCCAAGTCCCGGTACTTTGGGCTCCAGCACCACCAGGTATTGCTGGTCACAACAGGAAGGAACCCGTATGTCCGTCACTGCAGTTTAGCTTGATGGGACCAAAGCTCTTCATTAGTACAGAACAGGTATAGCTTACCCCTTAGATCTAAACACTTGTGTCATGGATTCCCTGTTCTAGTATTTACACCAGAAAGATCAATCCAATTGCTCTGACCTAAGCCTATCTTGTTAATTAGGTGAGAAATATTTGTATAAGGAGCTGAATAACAATATGTTTCTGAAACTCAGGGTTCTGGTGCACGTAGAAGAACAGAAATTAGTAAGCCGCATTAGAGTACAGCAATTTGCATGCCGGGCATATGCAAGCTACATAACATTACTGTTTCTCAAATGGGTATCTAGTCTTATCAAGTTGTGCGCAATAGGTCAAAAACTCCAGTGCCATCAGCAACCACATTAGTTTTACTTATGATGCGTTATACCCAACAAAATTTACATGTTGTAGAGCCCTTGCAATTTGTTACAAAATACTCCCTCCGTCCCCATTTAGTTGTCGTTTTAGGTGTGGGCACGGAGATTAAGAATGGTGAAAAAGGTGGGATGCGCTGAAAAGGAGGAGAGAGATAGAGATAGAGATGTATTGAGAATAGAGAAAGGTGTATTGGGAAGCGAGAATGACAAGTAAAAGGGGAAAACTTGTGAACTCTAAGATGACAAGTAATTGGAGACGGAGGGAGTAGTATATTTTGGATTCTCGTGACTTTGACTTCAATATGTTAGATAAAATGCAGCAAAATTAAGGGATCACTACTTTGATTGGGAACTTCGATGACAATTGAAATAAAGCTTTAGATTTTGAATTTTACAGAGCAATTGTAACACATGCTATCATTGAATGTCACATGTGCAGATTTCTGTTGGACGTAGACCGGTCATTGGCCTCAGGCTATGCTTGGAAGGGGCCAAACAGAACCGTCTGGCCATCCATTTACAACACCTTGGCTCATTACCGAAAATATTCCTGCCTCATTGGGACTCCCATATCACAATTGGACCTCCGAAATGGCAAGGCCCTGAAGAGCAGGATAGCCGATGGTTTGAACCAATCAAGTGGAAGAATTTTGCTCATGTGAGCACTGCACCCATAGAGTACACTGAAACAAATATCACTGACCTGTCTGGTGTTTATATTGTTACGGGAGCACAATTGGGAGTATGGGATTTTGGTGCCAAGAGTGTTCTCCATCTTAAACTTTTGTTCTCCAGAGTTCCAGGATGCACAATCAGAAGATCAGTTTGGGACCACAGCCCATCTAGCTCTTCAATCCATAAAACGGATGAGCCCTCAGTATCCTCAAGTGATAATGCTAAACTTTTGAAGATCGTTGACATGACAGAGACATTGAAGGGCCCGCAAGATGCACCTGGCCACTGGCTGGTCACCGGAGCTAAATTGGGTGTTGAGAAGGGAAAGATTATTGTCCGTGCAAAATACTCCTTATTGAATTATTAACCAAGATGTTGAAAGCATTCATTTGCTCACTATGTTTTGATGCACCGTTTTTAAAGATAAGATAGCATTTGTTCTTTTGTTCCCCCTGTATGGCGCTCTTCCCCCTTGTAACATGATGTGGATTCATACTTTTCGATGGAATGGGTAAAGTTTTTCGTGCTTGCTGATGCAGTGAGTAAAGTAGCATCAAGATGTTTTGCAAATTCATAAGTGTTTGATCTGGCCTCACATCATCTCATCTGGAGTAATGTCGTTGTAGCCGGGGAAAATGATGTACTAGTATTTATGAATTGTGCATTGATATTTTAACCTTTGAAGTTTGTCACCAGAATATGATTTGTGACGATCAACAACAGTCCATGGGTCAGCGACGTTGTCATTGTATTTTGTGCGTCCGGGGCTCCGGGCCAATTCATGCAGGTTTAAATGGCATGATTGAAGATTATTGCACATATTATCATTGTTAATTAGTTACATGCCATTGTATTTTTTTACCGGTTTTGAAATATGCAACTACCAATCGTGAAATTGTGTCAATGCATATTTCAAATAGGTGCAAATTATGACACTGAATATGTTTTTCCCTTTAAAACATGCCACTTCTTTGAATTTTTACCTTCAAAAATTTTGCTTGGCCAATTTCATGATAACACTCTACCTTATATTTGTGCTGCTGCAAAATGTGGCCTTTGAACGCTAAAGGGGCACTAATCAGTTCTCATCTTGAGCCTATATCTTGTGTACCGTGCTCGAGCTGTTATGCGCGGGTTCATGGGACAACAGTCAACAGAGCAAATTCAGTTGGGCCCTTGAAGCCCATGTCTTCCTCAACCTCTACTTTCCTCGTCCTATCCCCTTATCCACTTCAACTCCGCCACCCCGAAGCCAAGAGATGGCCACGCCGTCCAGCTGAAGAACCCAAAACGCCCTCCCGCTGCCGCTCTAGCTCACGGCCGACGCAATGGCGACGGCCGTTGCCGCCTCCGCGTTCCTCCCCTCCTCCTTTGCCACCCGTCACCGCCGGTTGGCCAGGTCTACCCCGCGGCGCGCCGCCGCGGCCGGGCTCGCGATACGGTGCGAGACGAGCGAGAAGCAGAAGAGGCAGCCGCTGGAGGCGCTCGTGCCCCGCGAGGAGCGCTTCATGTTCGAGGGCGACGAGCTCTGCGGCCCCGTATGGCACTCCCTATCTTTCCTCTCTCAGAAACAACGTGTGCTGTTCAGCTGCTCGTTGCAGCGCTGAAATTTAATCTGAAGTGCTAAAAGGCTTGGCCAATGGGCATTCTGCATCTTAATTTGCTTGAGTCTCATTAATTAGCTTGGTCTCTTATTGGTCCATTTCTGTAGATTACCTTATTTTTGCATGAGTAAATAAGTTAAAATGCTATCTTAAATGCCACATATCAGCACATCCGGTATTTGCTACGGGCAGTGCTTAGTAAAAGAGAATTCAGTGTGAATGAGCTCTAAAGAAGATGCAAATACCTGGATGGAATTGAAGTAAATGAGAATTAAGACACAGATTCAAATTATGGCGGTTCTTATAACTAAATAAGATACATTATGCGACTATGCATTGCCTCAGTATTGTTTTGCTCTGGTTGCCAACCCAGTTTGTTCATACATTTTACTGTTTAATTAGCAATTTGAACAGATCATTTGCACCATATCTTGTGCTTCTTATTCTTTGGAATTGCGTTCGTTGCACATCAGTCTGATAGAGCAATTTAATTTGCAGGACATTTGGAACAAAACATGGTATCCTAAGGCTGCAGATCATGTAACTACTGCAAAGACATGGTATGTCGTTGACGCAACGGACTTGATACTAGGCAGGCTAGCATCCACCATTGCAGTACATATCAGAGGAAAGAATGAGCCAACTTACACTCCAAGTGTGGACATGGGTGCTTTTGTTATTGTGGTATGTATGCGCTCCTTTAAATAGTTGTTATGCTGTATAGACGTAAGTCTACTAAACTTCTCTTTAGAAAACAGGATGTCCTAATGTAAGCAGCAGATACATGTAAGCGACAAACGAATACTGAAACCAAGGTTGTATGTTAATTGGTTCTTTCACTACTGTTGTATTTTTGTAGATACCTTACCTTACAGATACTACGTCCATACTTGTGGTGCAATGCTGAAATCCATGTACATTGCATTATACTATTATTGATAGGTTAATGCGGAGAAGGTTGCTGTTTCTGGTAAAAAGCAGTCACAGAAGCTCTACAGGAGGCACTCTGGAAGGCCTGGAGGTATGAAAGTAGAAACTTTTGACCAGCTTCAGAAAAGGATTCCAGAAAGAATCATCGAACATGCAGTGCGCGGCATGCTTCCCAAGGGCAGGGTATGGTATCATCTTATAGTTTTTAACTGTCTGTATCAGATGTACATATTGTTTTTTACATACTGCAATCCAAATTAGAAAAGAAAAGGTTAAGAAAATGGCATCCAAAATTCCGGGTAGCCAGTCTTTTCTTGATCCCAAAAGTTCTCTTTTGTATTAGTTAGCAACTGCGTGAATAGTGTGACTACAACTATGATTGTTTTTGTCTTGAGGGGTCGCACGGGCATATAGTGAATCTCAGTATATTCCCTCTGATCAAAGCTGGGCTTTCAAGCTTCTGTGGATACCTGTTTGTAGCTTCTGCAGATATCCACTGAATCATTTGATTAGATCTTGTTGCGTACCCTTTTTTTCCTTGCTTTTTGACTGTCTACGACTCATCTGCCCGGGGCCACGGTCTGAAGCATTTAACTCTTGGAACTCCCGTTGTTGATGTTGGTGGCAAATTTAGTTTGAGTTCATAAAGCATATACTTGTTGTTATGTTTATTATGTTAACTGTCTTGTGCATTTTTCAGCTGGGAAGAAGACTATTTACCCACCTCAAAGTTTACAAAGGAGCAGAACATCCCCACGAGGCTCAAAAGCCTGTCCCCCTTCCAATCAGGGATAAAAGGATAAAGAAGACTGACTAGAGCATTCCTGAGATGCACGAGCAAATTCCTCTCCTGAATGTTTTGCCCAATGTGTTGAGTGCTACCCTAGTGTTGAACTTTGATGCTTATGTCGAGGGAGTGTAAATTACTTTTTTGTAATTTCAATTATTCCAAAGCTTTGAAATCATTGGTCACATATATTGTTGATTAGTCATGTAAAATCAGATAGTTTAATCAACCCAGAATATCTGTGCTTTCAATTGAATGGCCAGGTTTGAGGCAAATGCAACACGGCTTCATGTTATGAATCACCCCAGCTTTTCTTGTAGCATAAGACTAGCTCTCAAAAAGGTTTTGCTCTATTATTAACTTGTTACTACATGTTGTCAATGTGGATAATCCTAGATATCCTCTCATATCTGCGTTAGTTGAAGTCATGTGAAATTAATAAATTATTCTGTATGCAGTATTTTATACATTGTTTTTTTTTTGCCACTGTGTGGCATTTTTATTATTTTGTTCTTTTTTCACTTTTTGTGTTTCAGCCTGTCATTTTACTTATCTGGCACTTGTTATGGTAGAGCTTAAAAGCAAAGCATAAATCGAAGACCATGATTTTCAATTCGAGCATGCTGACGGAGCTCAGAATTTGCTTGCCGGAAACGACAGTAAACACTGTATACTATTTTACACCCATCGACTAGGGCTGTCAAAATAAGCTTGAGCTCACAAGCTACTCGAGTTTGGCTCATTAAAAGCTCGACTTGAAAGCTCGGTCAAGCTTGTTAAAATCAATAATTATTAATTTTTGTATTTTAATAGCTAATTTATCAAATTTATAGTTTAAAATAATTTTTATATTATTTTTTAAATATTTTTTTTAATAATATTTATGTATTTTAATTTATTATCGAGGCTAAATCAAATCGAGTTCGAATAGTCTCGAATTCAAACCGAGCCTAGCTCGAGCTCAACTTACAGATCGAAATTCAAATTAAGCTCAGCTCGAGCTCGGCTCAGAGTTGGACAACGGGGCGGCAATAGCACCCAAGGTTAGAGCTTCCCGTTACTTGACGGTAACGCGAAGTCACCGGTGGGTTGCGACGGCAACGGCAGCTGAGCCGGCGCCGCTGTGTGAAACGCGGCAAACGATGGCCGCGGCACGACGACTCGGCGCCAATCTTTCAGGGCATCATCCCGGCCGTCGGGGCGGGATGTCGGGAGCACCGAACGAACGCGCGGAGGTCAACCGGACAGCGACGCCGAGAGGGGGAGGGAGGCCGCATCATCGTTCACCCAACCGCGCGCGCACGCGGTTGCCAATCGGCCGCCGTGCCGATCACGGATAGAGAGATGAGATGGGTGTCACAAACTCACAAGCCGCGGCGTCGGAGTTTCGGAAAGCGTCACTGCTTACCTAACCCGACCCACCAGAGCCGCGCACTGACGCCGTCCGCGCGGCGCGCTCGCACCTGCTCCTCCCTCGCTCGGCCCACGCCACGTCGCTGCAATCTAAACTCCTGGAAAATTCATTCTCAAAAAAAAAAAACTCCTGGAAAATTCCGCCAATCCGATGCCGCTCTGGGAGGAATTTTCGTGCCTCCCCCGGCCTCCTCCCACCCAACCAAGCGGATCACCGGGACATGCGCTGCGGCGCTTCCCCGCCTGAGGAGGAGCAGCAGAAGCAGAGGCAGCACGCCAGCACCTCCTGGTGAGCGATGGAGGAGAGCGGCGGGGGCGAGTCGTCGCTGCCGCCGTTCCTGAGCAAGACGTACGAGATGGTGGACGACCCGGCGACGGACGCGGTGGTGGCGTGGACGCCGTCGGGGACCAGCTTCGTCGTCGCCAACCAGGCCGACTTCTGCAGGGATCTGCTCCCCAAGTACTTCAAGCACAACAACTTCTCCAGCTTCGTGCGCCAGCTCAACACCTACGTAAGCCTACGCCATCCTTCACCCTTTGCTCCTAGCGTCCCCCATCACACTCCGCTCTCGAGTTTTCGCTGCTGGCTTTATTCGGGGTTGGTCCGAATGCACATTAGTTTGATGCTTCAGCTTTGGCGTGAGGATCCTAAATTTAGTAGAATTGGGCGAATCGTGTTATCTGCGGAACAAATGTTAAGTATTTTAAGGGACCAAATGAGTTGGCTGTGACTTGCCGTTAGTGTTGTTTCCTCATTCAGCGTACTTTTGACAAGCAAAGTCAAGCCATTTTGCCCTGATGTGTCCAACCAGCTTGATGCAATGCTCTGTTCCTTCGACAAAATTCGTACACTAGTTGAGAAATTATCATTTGGCAACCGTAGATGTATATTTCCACATCCACATGAGATCACCAAAGCAGCTTGACCAAAAATGAATCCAGGTTTTGGGTTGCCAATTTAATTTGTTTCTTTTATTGAGAGATTATGCACTGTCAGAGTGCTATTTTGATATGGTCCCTTTTGTTATTTCTTAGGGCTTTCGGAAAGTCGACCCAGAGCAATGGGAGTTCGCAAACGAGGATTTCATTAGGGGGCAACGGCACCGGCTGAAAAATATTCGTAGGCGCAAGCCTATATTCAGCCATTCATCGCACACTCAGGGTTCACCGGTAGCAGATCATGAAAGGAGGGAATATGAGGAGGAAATTCTGAGGCTCAAGGATGACAATGCTACTCTGAGATCAGAACTTGAAAATAATGCAGAGAAGAAACTTCTAACAGAGAGACGAATGCAGGAGCTGGAAGATAAATTGATTTTTTTGGAGGACCGTCAAAAAAATATTATAGCTTATATTAGAGAAATAGTCAAGGCGCCAGAATTTTTATCTAGTTTTGTACAGCAACCTGACCTTCTTGGAAAGAAGAGAAGACTGCCCATACCTATTTCTTTCAATCAAGATGCAAATACTCGGGGTAGTGAGACTCTGCATGGGGACTTGACAAACTCACCGGTTCATATGGCTTGCAGAGAATCGTTTGATAAGATGGAATCTTCCTTGAACTCATTGGAGAATTTCTTT
This sequence comes from Zoysia japonica, assembly GCA_001602275.1. Classification (NCBI taxonomy): domain Eukaryota; kingdom Viridiplantae; phylum Streptophyta; class Magnoliopsida; order Poales; family Poaceae; genus Zoysia; species Zoysia japonica. The sequence goes on from BCLF01000011.1 coordinate 1,619,606, forward strand.
CGAGAAGTGAGTGAAGCATTTGATATTTCTTATGATGAAGGTGTCCCTGGACCTTCTTCAGCTGTTGTTATCACAGAGCTTCATTCGTCTGGGGAAACTGATCCTTGCTTGCCATCACCTCCTTCACGGATGTGTACCTCTTCAGCTGGTGTCGGAGATTCACACTCTTCTCATGGTATAACAGAGTCAACTAGCTGGGCAGAAAGTCCCCCCCTTCCTCCAATGCAGCCTTACACAGATTCTCGAGCCAAGGTGTCTGAGATAGATGTAAATTTAGAGCCTGCTATTACAGAAACAGGCCCGTCAAGAGACCAACATGTTGAGGACCCTCCTGCTGTGGCACCTGGGGTAAACGATGGCTTTTGGCAGCAATTTCTTACAGAGCAGCCTGGGTCAGATGCACATCAGGAGGCCCAATCAGAGCGCCGAGATGGAGATAATAAGGCTGAACAAGTGAGAATAGGGGATCGGGAAAACTTTTGGTGGGGCAAGAGTGTGGAACATATGACTGAAAAGCTGGGGCATCTCACCTCAGCGGAGAAAACCTAACTGTTGTACTTATTTCTTATGTGGATATATGGATGAACAGTTAGTACAGAAACACGTAGGACTTGATACCTCTGACATCTACTTTGCAGTGTATCATATCTTTACTTCCTGCAGTGTAACATGTTGACTGACATTTTACTTGTAGTGTATCATGCCCTTTTTTTTATCCTTCTCATTCCAGCGCTATTCATACTAAGTTTCATGGAATTGATTTGCCTGCATTATAATTGCATGACCGTCCTGTTTAAAACCCTGGTTGTCCAAGAAGGCTGTTGTACTTTTCTCTTGAATACTGCATTCAGTTGCTAGAAATCCTCATAATTCAAGATTCGGCAGCGTCTCTCCGGCCCAAATCAACTTGCTTATGCCCTATCGTCCATTGTTCCTGTGATATGAAATGAAATATTTCTCTGCCACATCAGCTTCAGTATCTGGTGTCGGTTTGTTGATTTAAGTTCCGCTGCACAGTCGAAGACTTGTTCGGCTAGACACGAGTATGGGAGTGGCATGTGTTCCCGAACTCGAAGCATGCAGATATGTTTTTCCACCCGTGGGTGTTTTTTTTTTATACAATTGCATCGGTGATCAAAGTTAACAAGCTAATTATGTGTTTTATTCTAGTTTTTAGGGTTTACGTATTTGCCTTTGATTTTTTAAAGTAAAGCTGCCGTTTAGCTTTGATTTTAACACTGTTAGCGGCAAGATTTTTAATGATTTAAAAAATAAAAAAATCAATAGATAATAAAAACCATGGAAAAGAAAAAATAAAATATATTCGAAATGTTGTGCAAAACAAATGAGAAATAGGATTAATAGTAGAAAAGCAAATATATCTTAGCTTTTCAACAAACATCAATTACGCAAATGGTTTTTTTTTTTTAACTTGCGTGGATGCGAACTCACTCTCGCTCTCTGGTTATGATTTCTGATACAGAACTTTGTGCCAAAACGTGTGATAATCCGGTCCAGCTGAACAGTTCATGCTCTGCAAAACCCGCCCCCGGATATCCGTGCCCCAGTAAAAAATCCGCTCATCTCTGCAAGTCCGTGCATCCCCTGCTGTAGCTCTGCCCGTGCTTCCATTTGTTAAGTTACATGAGGATTGATGCTCCCTCAAAGCGGTAGCGCGCTCTGATTCAAAAGTTACTTTACAGGAACAATCGTTGCCTAGTATTACTTTTAGGATTAGTTTGATATATATTATTATAATTTTGTAAAATTTAAAATATATTATTCGAACTCATATGTCATTCACTCGTAGAACCTATCTCATTGTTAGTCACTTGCAGAGCCAAACTATCTCATTGTTACTCACTTGCAGAGCTTATGTCATTTACGCATTAACTCTTACTGCTCAGAAAAAAAAAACAATACTTAGCAAACTTAACGGGGATAAGTGGAAGCAACCCGCCCGCCAATGAATTACTAGTACTCAAAACGGATGCCACAGGCAACAGCCGAATACAATTTATAAGCAGTAGGACAGGCTATAGAATAGGAAAACAGATCGCTGAGGAAGTATGCGTATGCTCAGCGCATATGCCAGAGCGTTTGTGTCGACAGAGCATTACAGCCCAAAGAGGAAAAAATGTAGGAGTGAACCCAATACTGCAAAATCAAAGCCAGGACAATTCAAGCAATGGATCAATTCAAACCTTACTTTCCACATTGCTAAGACTGGGAATCCAACAAGTGAGAGCAATTTGTAATGTACTAAGAATATATTAGATCACAAGCCGCGCACGAACTCCTTTCACATGTCTACTTGCTGGTGAATCTTTAGTTTTACTTCAATCAGGAATGAAAAGGTGGAAAGAAATGTGCAAAGAAAGGTGGAAGAGTCAGCTATGGGCATAAGAATTCACGACCTACGTCCTGACAGCCAAAGATTGTACTATCTTGCCTGACTGAAGAATCGAATCTCTTCTCTGCATAACTCTGGAGCTAAGCAAATACAGAAACTTCCAATTCCGGAGCATTCGCAGGCCCTGGTGTTAGTCATTACTTGAGTACACCTTTGTATCCATCATGCTCTGAAGATGTAAGCAAAACCCTGGCTAAGATCCGCCAATAGCTCTATAACTAGATTTTGTTTCTTCACTGCCAAAATCAAGCGAGGAGATAGAAGCAGCCAATTCATCTGCTAAATCTGTTTCCAGTTTAGGCTCTGTAGCATCTGCTAGTGCGCTCAGCATGGTGACCACTTCAAATGTATCATCCAGGTAGAATTTGGCTTTGCTTGGCTTTTGACCCACGGTGCACGCAAACAATGATGTTCTTGGACCAACCATACTACTCATTATATCGGCAATGTTTTCAAACATGTCCTCATCTGACCTGTCATCACCAATGCATAATACAAAATCAGCAGGCCTTCCTCTCTCATTCATTGTTGCAAGTATGCTCTCAGCAACTACTCCCTTGCTTACTCCCTGCAGAGTTATCACAAAGCAGAAACAGGATCAGTTTTCATACTGCAGGAAATACCAGAAATTGAGAAAAAGGACAGTGATGGAAGTTAACATTTATATAGATTTTGCACAAGGTACGAATTGTTTTTCCTCCCTTTTTTTTGTGGGAGGAGGTGGGGAGAGGGACCGGACAAGTTGTGATACTCAATGGATGGCCAGAGGGCAATCAAAAAAATCTTAGTATTAACAAGTAATAAAATTAAATTGAAACAAAATCATATTGCTTCTTAGAAAGTTTTTTCACGAAGATCTCATGCAACCAGGTAAAAGCTAATTCAGGATAAAAAAATGTATTTTGTAACTGAACTGAGCTAATAATGCAGCTGAGGACAATATGTTGGTAACAGGCACAAGAACTGCACTAGATGTTATAAAATCTCAAAGCTAATTATTAAATCAGCCGTGAGGAAATGAAAGGTGCTAACTAATGTTCGATTGGTGAAAATAGAATCAAATGTGCATTCTAAGGTCAAGTAATGAACTTATCAGTCAGTTTGGCATAGATTTTTGAAGGTCTTTTAAAAATATAAGTAGGTGAACAAACCTGAGGCTTGACTTCAACAATGAATTGGCCACTCTTTACAGATACTGGTTCATTTGCTAGTACACTTTCCAGATGATCAAGCATCTCCTTCGCCTGAGCTGATCCAAAGCCTGGGTCAGCATCCTGATGGTGCCAAACAAAGCCACTTTCCTTTTTCTCGATGTAGGATCCATCAGTTGCTTCTGTATACAAATCCATCACAGGTTTTACCATTTCCATCCATCCAAAGTCCAAAGCCTGGGCACAGGTTTGCCACTCATCATCTCTAGACCACCTAAACAAATTTTCAAAGGTTAATTTATAGTCACTTAATAAATTTTCAAAGATTAATTCTTAGTCACTTCCCAAGGTTTTTATATTCATACAAGCACTTCAAGTCAAAGCGGGTTATTACTATAGAAAAAAGGGGGAATCATGAGACAATTAAACTGGAAAAAGGAACATGGACAAGAAATACATTAAAATAATATAACGAATTAAACTTCCTAAGTTTCAATATAACGAATTCCAGTCACACCAAAACATATTATGCCCCTCCCTCCCTTGTCTCACAACAGAGTGAGTGTGCTCACTCAATTTGACAGTTTACATCATGAACAAAACCACTTAAAACCTGATACTGAGTTCAGTATTTGGTAAAGACTAATGTGCAAACAAATAGAAGATTTACTGCTCTGGCTAATTACACAAAGATAAAAAAAAAACAGAGACAGCACCCTGTTGCAATTATTCACAAACAAGTATCAGATGTGCCAGCAGGAAAACTTACCTTAAGAAGTAACCGTGCTCTGCTGCGATACCCAGCTTTGGACACGAGGAAAACCATTCTCCCAATTTAGCCTTTTCTCGTCCACTAACGAGAAAAACAATGTTCCTCCTATCTGAACAGAGGGTATTGATGATGTTCAAAACATCAGCACTAGGTGGCTTGCTGATGGAAGTCTGAGGAACCAAAGTTCCATCATAATCAAGAAATATAGCCCTTCTCTCTGACATCTCATAAGCGTTAACAATTGAATCGATGTTAAGCTTTGTGAAATGTGGGTCCAAGGCCACAACTCTGAAACCAAAACCCAAACCTATACCCCAACAGGTTCTCCAAAAGTGGTCCTTGCAGACCCTTTTCAAGTCTACAATGAAGCTCCTTGACCAAAAAGCAACATCATGGCTACTAACATAACGGTAGTGCTTCTCATGCCTCATTCGTTTTTCCTGTTCTGGCATTGAAATGGCTTCATTCATCGCTTCTGCTGTTCCCTCTACATTCCATGGGTTAACTCGAATAGCACCACTCAATGATGGTGAGCACCCAATGAACTCAGACACGACAAGCATGCTTTTCTTAGGCCCATTCACCTCCGGTGTGGACTCAGATCCCGGTGCACCCTGCCTGCAGACAATGTATTCATATGGTGTCAAGTTCATCCCGTCCCTCACAGCAGTCACGACCACACATTCTGCTATCGTGTAATAGGCAATCTTCTGTACGCTAGGAACATCACCATCAATGAAAACAACAGGGCTATATCCGGACTGGCCAAACTCTCCATTAATCCTCTCGCAGCTCTCCCGAATCTCAGCTTGGATAGCTTCCAGATCCTTGCCCCTTCCACGGGCCGGGTTGGCAATCTGCACTAGCACTGCTCGCCCATGCCACTTGGGATGTGTTCTCAGCATGTTCTCGAATGCAAGAAGCTTCAGATTGATTCCCTTGAAGATATCCATATCATCCACACCAAGCAAGACAGTTTTCCCCTCAAACTGTTGTTGCAGCAAAGAAAGTCTCCATTCCTTATCGGGCAAGCGCAGAACTGATTGCAACTGACCCATATGAACTCCCACGGGCATGATTTTGATCTCAACAGTGCGACCAAAGTACTCCAGTCCAATATACCCACGCTTTGACTGGTATTCGATCCCCAGCATCCTACTACAGCAAGAGAGGAAGTGTCTGGCGTAATCGAAGGTGTGGAACCCAATGAGGTCACAGTTCAAGAGCGCCTTTAATATCTCCTCGCGAACAGGGAGGGTGCGGTAGATCTCAGAAGTGGGAAATGGGCTGTGGAGGAAGAAACCCATGCGGAGACGGTTGAAGCGGCGGCGAAGAAAGGTGGGCAGGGCCATGAGGTGGTAGTCGTGAACCCAGACATAGTCATCCTCCGGGTTGATGACCTCCACGACCTTCTCGAAAAAGAACTTGTTCGCCAGCACATACGCCTCCCACGCGCTGCGGTCGAAGCGGCCATTGCCGGATGAGGATCCGGTTGCAGGGGAAGATGTGGTCTCCATGGACACGGATGAAGAGAAAGGGAGCATATAGTGGAACAGAGGCCAGAGGTGATGCTTGCAGAAGCCGTGATAGAAGCGTTCGTTGATGTGGTCTGGTAGGAAAACCGGGGCGCAGCGGAACCGGTCGAGCAGCGCCTGGGACACCTCGTCCTGATCGGCGGCGGGGACGTCGGCGCGCAGGGAACCGACGAAGAGCACCTCCATCTCGTCGGGGACGCCGTCGCGGAGCTGCAGAAGCAGCGAGTCATCATCCCAGGTGAAGGACCACCCACGGCCGTCAGGCCGCCGCCGGGCGACGACAGGCAGCTGGTTCGAGACCACGATGACGCGCTCTCCCGCCAGCGAGGAGGGCACATCGGAGGCGACGCTGCCGGTCGCCGCGGGCTCCGACTCGTCCTCCCCGTCCAGCTCCGACAGCGTCCCCGGTACCGTCATCACCCGCGACATCCGCTTCATCCCGAACGACCCCGACCTCCGCCGCCCCGTCCCTCCGGTCGGCCCTAGCGCTGCGAAGTTTCCCTCGGCGAGATCGAGCAGGTTGGAGTACGATCGCGACATCATGGCTGAAACACCGAGCTGAGGGAGCACGCCTCGTAGCGGGAGGAGATCAAATCCTAGCTACCCCTTCCGATCCGCGCGGACGAGGGTTTCACCGAACCGAGGAGGAGTACGAGGAGTTAGTGCTCCGCTTTGATCTGGTCTGATGAGGGAAGGGGACGGAGGGAGGTGGTGGGTTCGCGAGTTCGCAAGGGAAATGGGAAACGTGACCGGAACAGGAGAGAGACGCGTGAGGTCGAGCAGGGGAAGGAGGTAGTCTTCCCCGCTTCTCCAGGCTGTGTCTCACTGACACTTTTGTCCCACCTTTCGTCGGTGGGTGCAGACCTCCTGGACCGGGTGTAGGAGCGGATGGCTTCGGGAAGGATAAGGTTGCCCCCTGGGCCCCTCAACGGCAGCTGGCGTCACACGCCCCACCTCAGCTGTAGGGACCGCTCAGGCGGACGTTCCGGATGTGAGCAGTCCGCGGCGCGCGCTCCGCATCGACGTCTCGTAATTAACCAAGCGGCGGCGGGGCTGGTGGTTCTCAACCCGTTCAATTTCTACTATTCCGGAGGACCCTTTTGATGTTTCCCTCCGCCGTAGTATCGGTTTTAGAAACCGGTCAGTTTAGTTTTCGTGATTTTCTCTCGATCTTATCTATATAAGTTAGATTTATTTTTTAATCAAAATCGAATCTAACACTGTATCAAAACCAACTAACCGATCAATTTTACCAGCTAATCCATTGTTTTTTTTTTACAAACGAAAATCAGAGTCAGCCCGATTTCTAAACTAAAACCTTGATACCAATGGCGTGGAGGCGAGTCTGGCAGGCGCGAAAAAAGTGTCTTCCGCTAGGATCGCCACAGGCGAGTTCCCCAGGTGAGGTCACATGTGACCACCGGCGCTCTTCCCACATCGTGTGGCTCCGACTTCCCAGCATTTCCATACGCATACTAATTACAACTAATTTGGGTTTACTGCTGACTCTGCAAATCTATGTTTCTTACTGCTGCTTGTCTTAAGAGTACTATATAACTGTTTGGCTTAGGAGTACTATATAAACAGAAAGATTTGATTGATACAATTGACCAGTTGAATTACACTATTTGGATAAAGGAAAATTTGTTCATAGGACATCGTCTATTAGTCGCTTTATCTAAATCACAGTAAACGTATTGATTTTTGTCCTAAAAACATTGTAGAATTGTATTTTTTATTTGTGTCACATTATGTTAATTATTTAAAAAAATTTAGCAGTCAAGATGAGAGAGAAAGATTTGAAAAAATTGTGAGTGCATTTTTAACTTGTTTGCATCATATGTTACTATCACCATCTTAATTCTCATCATCCAGTGTCTACTCTATTTTGTTAGATATGGACGGTTGTTTGGCTGTGAGGAGGCGTAGGATGAAAATTTAGATTCATATGAACATAGCAGAGAATCAGAAGAAAGAAAAAGTGTTCAAGTTCCAAGAATATTCATACATTTTTATCTTATACCTTTCATTACAGCTGTTAAAAAGTTGAAGTGCCGAATGCAGTGTGCTATGAACAGGAAAAAATGTTTCAATGTTCTCTTTACAAAATCAAGATAAACACAGTGGTACAGACCAAACCAGACCAAACCACACTATTACGATGTTTTGTAGACAAAACCTCTTGATAAAAAAGTATTATCCAAATACTTTATCATATCTCTTTTTTATCCAAATAGTGCAATTCAACTCGGTATGACGACCCTTACAGAGTAATTGCGCTTCCAGCTAATGCGTATCTTGCTGCACCGCACTGCTACTCTCTCCGTCGCAAATAAATGATATTTTTGACTTTTTAAAATCGACATTTAACCATTTATTTTATTAAAAAAATTATAAAAATACAAAAATAAATAACTCAAGCTTAAAGCACTTCTAATAATGAATCGGTTTACAATAAAATAAATAATTTTTTAAAAACTTTTTTAATAAAATAAATAGTTAAATAAAAAAGTTTGAAAATGTAAAATAACATTTATTTGAACCGGAGAGAATAGATGAGAAGATTACTCTACGTTGGCAAGTAACGGAAAGCCGAAAGGCTACGGGCGTGTCGTGTCTGTCCACAGAAGTTGCACGCGACCTTTTCTTTTCTTTTTTACGAAAAAGAGTGGCTTTTTTTTTTGTTTGCAAAACAAGTAAACAACGATGAATAGCAAAGCCTATGCTGTCCAGATCGAAAAGACCACGGTAAGAAACTTTCTTAGCGTGGTGCCGACCTTGGTTGCGATTTGCCGAGGGCATATCCCCCTGGTTTCATTTCATTCGGATTCAAGGAGCGGATCACGCCTTTTGCGTACCCCTGACGGCCACGCTCCTACTCTAGTTCGAGTGCAATCTGACTGTATCGTGAGCTTAGGCCCTTTTGGTACAGATCATTGAAGTTGATTATACATAATCTCTATCAAATGTCTCATCTAAAATCACTTATGCTAGAAAAGCAGCAAAAATCACATTGGAAAATTGAACTGAGAGGAAAAGTGGGATATTTGCAGCTTATCCCGGTTCATCCAGTTACGTGAATGTTACGTGACTGGGAAAGCATGATGCTATTGTTTGTGTGAGATAAGGGTGTTAGGAGCATTTTAACACAATCATTCATTATAGAAAAAACACACCATAAGCTGCGCATAATTTGATTTACCAAACGATTTTAAAACTGTTTTAAATTATTTTAAAAAGTTGCTCAACTATATAATCCAAAGCTAAAATTAATTTTTGATAATCTAAAGCCCTACCGAAGAAGGCCGTAGAGTCAAAGTTGCAGCGTCACGCGCTAACAGCCCTGGCGTGTGTTAGAGCAGTTTCGTGGAAACAGATGGTGAGCAAATTTAGGGTCTATTTGTAGAGATTATGATTATTTAAAAAATTGCTCACACTTTAAATTATTTATAAAAATCATTTATTTAATTTATCTATATAATTTATTTTTTATGTCAAGAGTGTTTGATAAAATAGTTTATCCAATATAAATGATAGGTGATGAAAATAAAGTGGTAAAAAGTTACTATTTATAGTTTATGAGTGCTCGTACAAAATATAAAAGTGATTATAGATGATTGTAATCATTTATGTGCTTTAAAGATTTAATAAAGATTATAGCATATACTATAATAATTATTAGCAAAATCAGTTATAATCTTTACCAAAGGGAGGACCTCGAAAGCTCGTGGCTGATCGATCGGGTTCATCGACCCTATCCTGTCGTATGTCTACGCTAAGGACGAAGAACAATGCTGTCATCCTATCGTGGGCAACGATGCAATGAACTTCGGTTTCTCAACCAAAAACACCCATGTTTCGGTGGAATCTCCGTCGGTATCGCACGAGGATCGGCGAGCTGGCCCTCGTGGCTCTACTTTAATCGCGCGCCCCTCGTGCGGCGGTGGTTAGTGTCCTCTGATCTCTCGCAGTCGCAGGATCATCGAAATTATCCCCGAAAACTAAAGCGGATTTTCTCCCGGGCCCGCAGCTCCGGTGGCCCCCCGCGCGCCGTGCGATCGTCGCGAGTGCGGCTCGGATGGCCCATCCCCGGCGGTGGTTGCCACCGATGCCGGTCACCTTTCAGGCTTCATCGATCACACGCCGAGCGCTGGCGCTTTCCGTTTGGCTGGGTTCCTTGCTTTGTGTCCGAGGCTGGCGTTCACCGCACACGCACAGCAGCTGCTATAGCGCGCGCGAGAATTTTTGCTCGTGTCTTTGTAGTCAGCTGGTCAGCATTTTCTTTCCAGGTGGTGCCGAGGATGAGGACATCTACACCTATCGACCTCGTGTTTCAGTCTCCTGCTGCCGCCGCTTCGAGAGCACTCAAGGTCAAGGAGACGAAATGCACGTCGTCATCCAGCTTTCAGCTGGATCCATAGCACAAGCAGCGGGCGTTCCTCCACGAGGACCACGATCCCAGATAGAGATGCCGTACTGTAACATAAAAATGAACAAACAAATAGAAGTCGCTTTCCGTGTGTTTTGGCGAGAAAGATGCTTGATGATGGCTTTTTCCCTCCGCCACCAACTCCACATCTGGAGAACCCAAGAAGCTGATAAGGACAAGCGCAAGCCGCCGCCGCTACGGACCGGACGAGCAAAAATGGCGAGAGAATCGGCCGCGGCTCGACTGGATTATTCGCACGTCGTTTCGCGTCTTGCATCGTTCGTTCCGACGTGAGAGGAGATCGACAGTGGCCGGTTGTGCTCGGACACACGATGGCAAATTGGACCCTGCGTGCGCTTCGCATTGAAACTCCCGTGGAGGAGCATGTACGCGGCGCTCGTGCTTCTCGCCGCCTTTCGGCATTTTGCTGCGATCGGATTCCTTCCATCGATCGCCGGTCAGGGCGAGCAGTTCGGTGGCTCCGTTCGGAGAGCGATGTCTTTCGCTTAGAAATGTGAATGTTGCGTTTGTTATGTGCGATATCATGCCTTAAACTTTGTCCTAGTAGGCTTGCATATCGGCTGCCAGTACTAGATCGATCAGCGGAATCCGTGGTCATTTGTGAATTCGCGATGCAACATGATCACAAGATCGACGTGAAGCACACGCCTGCCGGTAAAACGGGCTAAGATTTACTGACGATCGACGTGGTATTTTGACGTGTTCATCTGTGCAATCCATGAGTTCATGGCTTCTCTTTGAATTAGTAGCATGTAGGTCATGATGTGTCCTACATTTGATGGCCATGGGCCGTGGATTGAGTCCATGGCGACAGAACTGGGCCTCATTCCGCTTAGTTTCGGGAAGGACTCTATTAGCAAAAGCACAATTCAGCATATTCAGATCCGCCGTCTTGTTACAGCTTCAGTTATTAGAACCTTTTCCTTTCAGATCAGAACGTATTGTAGTGAATTTTGTGTGTGACACTCTCAAAATTTAAATCAAAGTAAAACCCTTCTAAGGAATTTTTAGTGGAAAAACATTTCTTTCTCTTCTAAAAAGAAAATTCACATTAAGATGAAATACTATAGATATTAGAAATTTCTAATTTTTAAAATAAATGTGTCAAGTGCATGATTCTTTTGAAGTTGACTTATTTGAAGTACTTTGAATTTATCTGAATTTTTGTGAATCTTTTTGAATTAAATTGATTTTGAAGTTGGAAATTGAATTTTATTTACTCTTCCCGCCAAGCCCATTGGGCTACTCTTTTTTTCTCTCTCCTCCACCAGCTCAGCCCGACCCACAATACCTGGATTC
>BCLF01000011.1:1632543-1642957 GCA_001602275.1 Zoysia japonica
GCGGGCCACGGGCCACACTGGGCCGCGCCAGGCCAGGCCGTGCCGCGGCACTGCTGACCGCGGCCCACCTGGCAGTCACAGCTAGTTGCCGTGCGAACAGTGGACCCCAGGGCCCACTTGTCAGCCTCACATAATTAAATGCTAGGAGCACCCAGCCTTTGTACCCGAAAATTTGCCCACAGCCCATTTTAATTCCAAATAAATTCTCAAAAATCCCGAAAAATTCATATTTTTTTTGAAACACCCCTACATTATGGAAATTTACCTACCAAACCCATCACCACCACAATTATGCACTTAGGCCCCCCACTTCTTAGGAAATTAAAAAAAAATCTCCACACTTGTATTTAGCGCCATTTTCACGTAACACCTCCGTTCGCCGAAATTTTCGCACCATTAGAACCAAGACTCTGAGCCCTTTCTTTACCCTGAGATTTATTCGATTCATTACTTGATCGCCTTGCTTTTCGTCGTAGTTACGATTTTTCCTTTTTTTACCGTGTAGACGAAGAAGCATACGGAGACGAGGAGGCCGACGACTCGGAGTACGAGGAGGAGCTCGAGGACGCCTACGAAGGCAAGCTCTAACCCCTTGATCATATTCATCATATATTTTGCTTGCGCACCCATATGACCTAAATGCTTGCATATCTATTTTAATATATGTTAAAAACCTTGTGTAGTAAACACCCTACTTGATTATTACATATTTATATTGATGTCAGTTACTTGCTTTCATTAAATATGAATACTATCTTGTTACCCGTTGATAACGCCCCTTTGATAACCATAGGACTTACTTCGTTAAATTCCTTAACGAATGAAAAGATATCTTGATATTAGATTTGCTTAGGAACTCTTATGTGATGCAGCGCATCACCACACCATACACCAATCATCTTATCAAATGTGTCAAAATGTGTTTAGTGGTGTGCGTGAAACAAAGTGGGATGGGTATTAGTGTAACTGGTGCTAAGTGATGAGAAGAGAAACTGTTTTTGGCCGTAGGGCGAGCTCCTAGTGATATGTGTATGTGTGATGGTATTAGGTTTCGGACTAGTCCACCTGTCGTGGACGAGCACCGCCCCTGCCATATAAGGATCGGTTCATCGGAACTCAACGTAGCGATTACGTGCAACCACATAACCTTTGTTCTTGAGAAGGACCCACATTCACCCTTCGGTATCCATGTGGTTCCCTGAGGCGGTTGGTTGGTACACAAGTCGCAGGAAGTGGGCGTGAGATAACTCGCTGCCTGGTCTATGATTACAGCAATGGTCTGCGCCATGAGGAATTGTACAACCCATGGCATAGCTCCTGGGTACTTGGTAATGACCCGAACCGTGTGGGTGTTCAGGGAGTCGCAGGAATGTGCTATCGCGTCGTCGAGCTTACTCTCGAGAGATGACCCCTGTTAACATCTTGAAAGGACCTTGTGGATACCTTAGTGTGCGGGAAGTGAGCGTTATGTGCGCCTTTAACAATCAGATAAAAATCACTTTTTTGAAAAATAGTATTTGATAAAACTTTACAGATTATAATTGAGAATTAAAAGCTGGAAGATCTGTGAAATGGAACCTTAGACAGGGCCTTCTCTTCAGGCACACTGCATGGCTAAAATGTGCGCCTACAGCTTGGTAGGAGTACGACAGAAAAAGGAGGGCGAAAAGGAGACCGGAATTTTGAACTGAAACCATTGAGCGGCATGGGAATGAATGGATTTGATATTTCGGCAGTAGGGAGTACAGTACCTGCACTAAAGGTGAATGCATTTTTCATTGGGAGTACTGTGCTACTGAGAAAGCAGTCTTTGGGGATGCATGGGCCAGATAATAGCAAAATTTTAGTGTCACATATCTAACCATTCCAACAAACTCTTCAGAAAACACTGCCACTTTCATGTGCTCGGGCAGCGCCTACGAAGCCCCAGCAGTGTCAATCTGTAGCCGGAATCCACGTTGCCAGTTGCAGCGTCGTGTATTGTTGGACTCCACAATCCCATCAGGAGCAAGCACTGCAGCGATTACATCCAATCAGTTAGATTTGCAGGCAAGCGGAGAACGCGAGCACCGCGGACGTTGGCGGCAGGACTTCGTTCAATTCAAACGAAAGTGCCGGCAGGCGATGATCGCTGGAGACAAAGGACGGGGGTAGGAAGACAATGAGAACAGTGAGTGAGCATGCCTCGGCCCGCTCACTTGCGAAGGAAAAGGCAGAAGCCGAGCCTCTCTGCCTCGGCCTGGCGCTGTCCGAATTCCCGATCTACTCTGCGCGCCTGCGCGTGTGACACTTTTGCAGCTCCCGCGGTCCTGTCGCCGGGGATTGGATTGCGTCCTGCGATGTGAGAAGAAAAGGCTGCGTGGTGTCCAGACTCCGGCGTGCCCGGCGTTTCTGTGCCAACGCACCGGCGCATGCGCGCGCACGCTAAGACGACGAACGGCATGGAGAATCCACGCGCGCATGCACAAAAAGAAGCATCATCCTCCTCCCGAAGCTGCACCTGTGTGCGAATCGGTTGATCTTCGTGGTTTTTTCTGCTGGCTCCACACCGCACCAGTCGGAATCCCGACCGGACGCGAGTGCTAAGCTTGTGTTGTGGTGGTCAGCCGATCACCTGATCAGCTAAAAAGACACAATCAGGGTCTCGGTAAAACCCAAAAGCCATGCAGCATCAAGAACGCCGGCAGGCATTGTGTTCTTCCGGCATGCATGGCCGCACTGCACTGCCGTACCATGGGTACTTATTGGAAAAGTGAAACAATTGCAAACATGCACAGCAGACACTGAAAAGATTGAAAATTGCTAGGAGTGGCATCAATCACGGAGATCAATCAGCTAGAGGCAGTGACCAATCACGGAGATCAATCAGCCAGAGCCAGTGACACTTGAAAGTTGCAAATTTCCAATAGCAGCGCTACACAGGACCGCATGGCCTGAATTCCTCAAAGCGGCGAGCCGCCAAAAGTTCGAGCTTAAAAGAACCCCAGCCCCTGTCCAGCTCTCCTCCGTCTTACATTCTGTCACTCACCAAGGCCAAGAGCAGACAAGTTCCCAAACTAACAGTCACACCGAGAAACAAGTGGCTTGGCCATGAGGTGGGGGATTAGGGGTAGTAGCAGGCAACAGCCAAAAGAAGCCCAGCAACCACCGCGAGGTCAAGAGCAACGAGAGAAAGGGGAAGAGCAAGGCGGTTTTCTCGTCCTTCTCGCCGTTGGTTTGGCTCTCCAAGCTCACGGCCAGGAACAGTGGCGCCGGCGTGGCCGCTGCTATGGTCGATCAAGAACCTCCCGCATTGCCCAAGTTTACTGCCCAGCCCGCCGTCCACAAGTGTCCGAGCACGAGCCCCGCATCCGTGTCGCAGAGCAGTCCCGCTGGTTCCTCGTCATCCTCTGCCTCCGCGGCTGGCGCGGCCCCCCATCGTGGCGGTGCCGACGCCACCGTGGCAGCTGACATCTCCCCGAGTCGCCGCTCGGTGGGCAACGACGATACCGAATCCGGTGCGGCGGCGGCGCGGCATTTGTATCGCCGTCACCACTTATCGGTCGGCGGCGTCAGGGACCTCCTGCCGCTCGGCCACATCAGTTCCCTCTCCCGCTCTGCCTCGCCGAAGCCGCCGCCTACACCGCGCCGGTGCGGACGCTGACACCGCTGAAACTCCCCCCGCTGCTATCCGACACGGACGAGGGTGAGAAGCGGCCGCGGAGCCGTCGGCGCCGCCCCCGCCGTGCCGGCGGGAGAAGGTCGTTCTCGTACGGCAAGGCTCCGGGCACGCGCGTGGCGACAGCGGTGCGCGTGCGCTCCCCTCGGACTGGCGCCGCGGTGTCGGAGCTGGAGCGGTTCGCGGTGGTGCGGCGGACGAGGGACCCGCAGCGCGAGTTCCGGGCGTCGATGGTGGAGATGATCGCGAGCAAGCGCATGGTGGGGCGTCCGGAGGAGTTGGAGACGCTGCTGGCGTGCTACCTCTCGCTGAACGCCGACGAGCACCACGACTGCATCGTCAAGGTCTTCCGCCAGGTCTGGTTCGAGCTCAACAACTCCGGCCGGACTGCCGCCCCGTCGCCACGCAGCTAGCTGCGCTCAGGAGCTCACGCCACCAAGCCTGACACGTCCTTGCTTTCAGCAGAGCCTCGACATCGGCAACCAGCCGCGGTGCGTCGCCGTGGCGTGTCAGGAGCCGACGTGGAAGCTGATTTCCATGCGTTTTTTTTTATCAAGGTGTTTGTATTGTTGCGGCTATGGGCGGGAGCTCTGGACGACGGACATTGCTGTACGCAGTACGCCACTAGAAACAGTGCTGAAGGCAACTGTTTCGGAGTACTGTATTGTGTCTTTGATGCTGTAATTTTTTGGTGAAACGTAGTAGTAGCACCATCCATTTACACTTATTAACTGTGCCATATTTATTGTTATATACTAGAATCCAATCAACGCTCCAAAATCAAAACCATTTAATCAACTTATTGTAGTGTCCACGTGCATTATTTTTACGTGGAGCCGCACAAAGTGTATGCTTGCCGACTGCCGTTGCACCATGGAGAGCCAGGAGCAAGGTTTACAAAACCGTTTAAAATCTGCGGTTTTCACGGTTTTAGTAAAACCGATTCGGTTCGGTTTTATCGGACGATCGATTTTTGTTTTAAAAATTTTAAAATATCGAAAACCGAAAAGCAGGTCGATAAACCGGTGAAACCGATCAATAAACCAAAAAATCGACCGGTTTTCGATCAAATTTCGTTCAAATTTTGATTTTTCGATTTGAAACAGTTTTCAACCCTTTTTCACGTTTTTCGCGGTTTTTGTTAAACCGGCCAGGCGAGTTTTACTGGTTCAATCAATAACAAAAACATTGGCCAGCTGGCTAATCCTGTAAGGAGTAGCAGCAGTTCTTGAAGGCGTCCATGTGTCTGCTGAAGAGCGGCACGTATGCGTCCACGCTCCCGTCACCGAAATAGGACGGCACGAGGATGAGGAGGCCCTCCACCGGCAGGTAGCCTGGCATGAAGAAGAAGGGCCGACCGCCGCCGAAGTCGAGCTCGTAGAACGGCATCCGAAGCCAGCTGTCCACCTCGATGTTCGAGCTCAGCACCAGCTCCCCGGCGTCAGCCGTCGGAACCAGCTGCTCCTTCTCCACAGCCCCGGAGCTCGCGAAGTCGATGAACGACCTGAAGTAGGCCTCGTTGATCCGGGCCAGCTCGCGGTTGATGAGGTCCACCGCGTGCTGCACCGGCTTCGCGACCAGCTCCCGCGCCGTGGTGGTAGGCCGCGCCCACAGCACCACGTTGCCGGTGTAGCCGTCGGGCACCTGCGGGGTCACCCGCGCGCGCCCGTCCACGGCGATGGACACGCTGGTGGCAACGTGCCCGCCGAGCCCGCGCGCCACAGGTGCGCCACCACGCATCTTACCGTGCTGCACGGCCGGTGCGCGCCGGGTGACGCCTGTGACTTGAGCTTGGAGATGAACTCCCGGCTGAAGTGAACCCTGTGCAGTACCACCTCGTCCTCCGCGGCCTGGCTTTCGTCGACGTCGCTGTTATTGTTACTGCCCACCACCTTCCTCTTTACCTGATGATATTTGAACTCGACGCCGCGGTGCTCGAACTCCACCTGCGACGGGTCGCGGGGCGTGAATAACGATGCGCGGTCGTGGAACGGGGCAGGGTCGATGGTTGCGCTGCGTGTGGCCTGGCTCCACGCTACGAAGAAGTTGCTGGTGGCGCTGCCGTCCGAGACAAGGTGGTGCGCAGTGAAGCCCACGACGAGCGACCCGCATGCGAACCACGTCAGCTGGACGAGCAACAGCTCCTCCGCGCCGTCCGCGCTCGGGTAGAGGCTCGTCACCTCGGGCGTCGGCTTCAGCGGCAGGACGCTGTGGAGCGTGACGTCGGCGGTCGCCTCGACGAACCGCGCGCCCGCATCGTTGAGAAGGATGGCGCGGTTGCCGGTGGCGTCCTCGCCGAGCCGCCCCGCCCACTCCGGGTACTCGGCCAGCGCCTTGGCGAGCCCCGACTCGAGCACGGCGTTGGGCGGCATCGGGGGGCGGAAGACGTAGATGACGGAGACGTACGTGTCGAAGTTGGCCTTGTCGAACACCGTGAGCGGCACCGCTTCGTCCGTTCCACGCCCCGCGACGCCGCCATTGCCATAGTTGGGCTTCACGGCCTTGGAAGACTGCACAATGACCTTCATCATCTGCAAACGGTAATCTAGAACGATCTTGAGTCGATGCTACCTAATTTTCTGCCCTCCAACGGCTGACGATCAGTCGAGACGTTTTATTTTACGTGTCTGGTGCTGCGAGTGTATACAGCAGCACTGGAACCAAGATGGTCGATGTGATGTCGCGGCATAGCTTCCATCGCAATCTATATACAGAGAAAAGGGAGGACAGGTACGTAGGTGATCTGGAGATCAGACGACGTTCCCATATGCAGATCGCTGGCCGCCGGTTGGTGGGCGAAGAAAAATCCTAGACGCCGCGTTCAAACTTTTGTTGGGTACTATATGCACTTATCCTCGGTATATCCAGGCCGCCGGCAACAAGGTTAACAATATCGTTTGAACTGTGATCTTGTCAAATTGAAAAACGAAATTTTAGTAGAAATGTCACAGTAAATCACTATTTTTTCAGTTTACTAAACAGTTTTTTTTCGGTTTACTTAGAAAATTATAAAATCAAATGGTTTTTTGGGCATACCGCTCGGTATACAGACTGATTTCCTCGATTTTTGAGTTTTCAAAAGTTCTATTTTTTTAAAAAATAAAACAGTTGAACTGAACAAATCGAGTCGGATCAGTTAAAAAACCCACAAAAAAATGATCTTGTTTTGATCAGTTTTGTAAACCATAACGGGCGCTAGATAGCGAGCGGTTAGAATGCTGAATCGGTAGGTGGCAGCTGGGCATGGAAAATGGAGTTCGCACACACGGTCCAAATTAACAGTTGAAAAAGCAGCTGAGGATAAGCTCCTATGTGGAATGACACAGGAAGCAGTAGGTGAACTTTGTCGTTCAAAGGGTGTTCGATAGCGACGCCTAAAATAAACAGTCTGCGTACAATGATAGGCTCGCGATCCTCGTGATATTCTTGGCGAGTATCTGCAACAGTGGATGAGGTCTCAACTACTGCTGTACTCTCTCCGTTTTTAAAACTTTAAGTCATGATTCAAATAATTCTAATAATGAGTCAAATTATATTAAAATATATGAAATTTATTAATTTTTTTTAATAAAACGAATAGTCAAAATTAAATTTGAAAATCAACGACGACATCAATTAAAAAAGAAAAAAAAGTATGTACCAAGTCTATGTACAATATGCTTAAAAAAACAAAGTCTACGTACAATTGTATGCGATTTCGGGTCATCAATCAGATTATCAGATACAAAATATCTCAAGTGGCCTGAGTCATCTGGTTCCGGGTCAGCTGACTGGTCAGAGTTCATTTCAAAATAGCGACTGTCTTCGCAATTCGCATAGCCTTGTAAGGTCAGAATCGAGAATGCAACTGGTTGTTGTGGTGCAGCCATTGGAGATAGGAACTGTAATCAGTACACGCATTTTGCGCTTTTGTCCCATATCTGGAAGAAATTACTATCTGCACATTGCTTTCTTGAGAGTAATCGAAAGGGATTGCATGACAACTTGTCAACAAGCTGAAGAATGCTCCGTTGCATGGAAACAAACTGCTTCTTTGCGAGACGCCTGACCTTGTTCCTGATCCATGCGTCGTGGCTCTAGTCGATCTTTGAAGTACTTACTTCACAGATTTGCAAGTAGTAACATGTACTGCAGGCTTCCTATTGTCAATGGCTAGCGGTAGCAGCTGGATGACGGGATTCCACGAAGATCCTGCATAACTTTAGTCTTTAGGCACAGTGTGCCCATGCCGAGACTAAAGGAATGTTTTTATTGATGCCAACTCCGTGTTCCCACAAAACCTTGACGAAATTTAGTCGATAGTCTGATAACCTACTCTGACCAAATATATGCAAGGAAATTAGCTTAATGCTCGGTGAAACGTGGCCATGGCAAGAGTTCCCTTTGCATAGTACCGAGCCCGTGTCGTTGATGTCGTCAGGGCAGAAGGCAGGCTCGGTGACCCGCGGGCAAGACACACCTACAGCCGAGAGATCCATGGGACTGGCACGTTATGACGATGGTACCGAAAGGTTCTTGGGTTTTCAGTTTGACAGTGGCCTCGGAATTCCTGAGAGTATGAAATCATGGTCCGGTAGCGCGCTTGCATGCTGAAATTCACGGTCTAGCAATTTTTTTAAACCTCTTCTATCGAATAGAGCTGAAGTATCTGTTTTTTTATATTTACACCTAAAACAATACTCAGCAATCGAGATCGCGTCTTTTTAAAGATCACCAAAGTTCAGGGTCGGATGCGCGATAAGGACGCCGCCCTTCACAAAACTTCAGATCCAACGCGCGACGAGAACATAGCCCTCGGCTCCACGCGTGAGAGGCATCACACTTAAAATATATTAAACGGAAATAACGCATCTCTTGGTGAGAGCCGGAGTTCGATACGCCGGATCGAACGCGGTTAGTCGCACTCCCGCCTGAAGCTGCAGCTGCTGACCAACCGAGCCTTGGCTCGTTCTCCACGGTCTAACATTTCTGTACGTACTGGAGAAGGTGCACTAATTTTTGCAGGGAGACTAGGAAAGGCCTGGCTCAGCCAGTCAGCCCAAGATAATAAAGGGCCCTTAGATATTGAAGGCCTGCCCATGACAAAATCTCTCGCGCGGACGTCACTGGTAGCAACTAATTTTAGCCGAATTGATTCGTCCTCTCCAAGCGGCGGCAAGATTATGGACGGACAACGACCCCAAACAGTGTGATAACATCATAAGTATGTTCGATCTATTGTTGTGAACTTGTCCGGATATTCCTGCTGATCTGTTCTTTCATCATGCTTGGATCTTAGTGGTGTAGCAGGTAAGCTAACGGGAAGAGAGATGTTCGCGTGGTAGGCTCCTCGATTTTCGTTTGTTTTTATCTAAGCTCAACGCATCTTATCTTAGGATGTTGACAGTCTGACACAGGATCATGTAGGACGCGGCTTGCCTCCTCCCGTTCTATCCTCCCATGCGTGCTCCCATGCGATGTAAGAGACGCCGTTTGGCTCCTTTAGTTCTGTGGGTCCCACGTGGGTTAGGAAAAGAAGAAAAATAATTATGGCCGCATCGCCTCACTGTCTCCGCTTGAAGGGCAGTCCACCGCATCAATGGCGCCGCCCGCAGGAGCAGCGTGCGTGCTCAGCAGCCGCGACGAGCAGCCGCCGGAGGCTCGCCCTGTAGTACACGGCTCTAGTCTGGTGCCCCATCGCTGACGCCGGAGCAGCGGCGCGTGCGCTCAGCCGCCGTGAGCAGCAGCTCCTGGTCCGCCATGAGCAGCAGCCCCTGGTGGCCTGGTCTGTCGCGAGCAGCAGCTACCGAAGCAGGATCACGCATGCAGGAGGAGGATCTCCTAGTCGCTTGCTTGAAGATGCCCCGATGTGGCTGGATTCGAAGGTGAAGCCCGCACCAACACAGGCACCAAGCGTTCTGTTGCTTAGGTGAGTTACTTGGCCTTTGTTTATCTTCATTTGTTTAGACCCCCGATGTGGTTGGATAAGAAAGACTCCTCTAAAATTCTGATTGCTTTAGCCATGGCTGCATCTTCATCCGTCTAAATAGTTTGTGGTTTCTTTCCGGACATTACCTTTAAAAATGTCCTAAATAGCCAAATAAAACTCTCTGCTGTCTCATCATATAGAAGTGCAGCACCAAAAAATAGTTGTTTTCTTATGATTGTTTACCCCCAACAAGCAAACCAAGAGGACGACCATCATCTAGTTTTCTATATGTTGTGTGAAAACCAACAACGTCACCATAAGATTCATAGTCTGCAACCATTTTAGCATCTGCCCAAAAAATATTTGTTATCAAATCATCCTCATCAACTTGAATAGAGTATGCAAACTTAGCATCTTCTGCTGCCTTCTTCTCCATATATTCCAATACACCACCAGCACCCCCTTGGTAAACCTTTAGTGTTCTCTTTGTATATAATCTGTTCTTCACATCAACACGAGTGAATCCAAGATTCTCCATTCCACCTGCTTCCTTTGCCAACAAATCAATAGCTGCTTTTGTAGAGATGCCTACAGATTTTGCCACTTCTAATCTTGAAATTTTTGCTTCATCAATTTTTCTTTGTGATCTTAATTGGTGACTCTGCTCTTTAGTGGCAAGGGGGTGATTATGTTCGAACACAAAGTTATAGACAACATAGACTCCATCAATGAGGTTTATCTTCATGGATGCTTGACACATACATGGTGTCTCTGATCTGCTATAAACTTTATTTTTATCTGCTAAATCTGACCTTTTGTCAGCACGACGAGCTCCTGCATGTGTAAAA
>BCLF01000011.1:1656031-1672590 GCA_001602275.1 Zoysia japonica
GCCCCCCCCCCCCCCCTTAATTAGTCTCGACGTTCGTGTTAATTATACTGATTAGCTTCCGTGCCGGGCGCCGGAGATTAAATGGCGTCATGTGAGACGCTTGAGAAAACAAAGGCCGATGCGCGGGCGGGAGCGCATCGTACATGCCACCGGCACCGGTGACCCGTCGGTAACGTGCGGGGGACGGATCGTGCTCCGTGTTTCGCGACGAGAGGTGTAGGTTTTTTTTTTTGAGAAACGAGAGATGTGTAGTTTAAGAACCGTGAGAAGACGGGACCGGCCCCCCGTGCCGATCCATCGGCCGGGCGCTGAGGTCGCGCGCGTACTCCGTCCGTCTCCATCTCAATCATTTGCGATAAAATACTCGTCTAATCTGGACGTCGTCACGGATCGGCGCTGATGGAAACCGCTTTGATTTTGCATCGCCGCGGCGTATTGATGTACTATAGGTCTTGACTTGTTCGCAGGGAGAGATAAGATATCTTGACGAGCTGCGAGTTGTCAAACGATGCGTTGACGCCGGGGAAAAGAAACTGATGGCGTTCTTGGATCTGAAGCTAAGCCTGCGTCGTATGCGTCTAGTCCTCTGCATCTACGTACGCAAATGGAGACTCTACCGGTTGAGCTGATCAGTTGTTCTGCGCGTGAAGGGACCTGCAACGGCTTAATCGTTGTTGGTTGCATGGGTCTTGATTCCGCGGTGATTGGCTTGCTCTGCTTTGCTATTTCTGCTGTATGGACAAAAGCTTGCATCGCTGCGAATAGAGTAAGCACCTTTTTGGATTCTCCATCTTTGCTCCTGAATGAATGGAGACACCGTGTCTGGACCTTTTTCGGAAGGGCACGATGCGCGCTGTCTGCAACAGCGATAGTGACTGATGCGACCGTGTCCCTCAGCTCGACTGCCGCTCGTGCACAGAAACTTCGCCTCGCTGGCTCGCGCTCGCAACGGGCGTCGAGAGTCAAGTGAAGGCAGGCGCCCGTGCCGTGCGGTTCATTGCCATTTGCACGGAAGTTCGGAACGCACGCGCGCGCACGCCTGAGAGTCCGTACTCACGTCAGCCGCCGTGCTGCATTGTGCCGCCGTTTCTCCACCGGAGGCCGGCCGTCCTCTGACGCGGGCTGTGGCTCTGATGCTCAAACCCGTTCCGCCCATGACGAATCAGCAATCGCTTAAAAAACCAGAGGAATTGACGGGTGCGGCTTCTCTGGCTTTACCTGGAATTCGTTTTGTTAACCTTGTCAGCAAGAAGAAAGAATCGCATGCACGATAGACGCACAATTTTCAATAGGAAAAATTACAGGTGCACCTTTTGTTCTTTGCAACTGCCTGCCTGGTCCGTTTCCCTGTTTAAAGTAGAGATGGGAAGTCGTCACCCTATCGGACTCGTTCCAGTTTCAGATAATTGACTTCTTGTCACGAGAATTATATCCGTTTGTGTTAAAGAAATTGGTCGCGTCATCATCGAGGAAGAGTGGTACAGCACGAAGCAACGACCAAGTAAAACCGTCGCTCGCACTTGGTGGCTCCGCATGTCTACGTTACGTCAATGTGATCCATCCGGTAGCTCTCAGCCTCCCAGTACGCCGCTTGCTTTCGTGGTTCAGAGTTCCAGTCCTGTCTCCGATTACGCGAGCATATAAAATAAAATCTAAACTACTGTACAAGTAATCTCCAATGACGTCGGTTAGTTCCAAATTGAACGAAACAATATATTTTGTGACTAATGAAGGAAGGAAAAGGCGAGCTTAACGGGCTTAACTTCTAGTGGAACACCGAGTTTGGAGCCCAGTCCAGCTTATCTAATGGAGCACCAAGTAGCAGGGCCGGCCGTGGTCTACCTGGCTGGCCTTCTAGATAGAGATCCAGCTGCTAGCTACTCCAGCAACGCAAGAACACATCTTTTTCCTTTTTTTTTTTTTGGAATACACAAGAACACATCTTGTGTACGCCTAGTGCCTACGTGCACACGTATTGAGGCCTCACCTGGCGTCCGGGCCGTCGCCGTTGCACCTGTACCGGTTCCTCAGGGGTCTCATGGGCCCCCAGAACCGCACTCCCGCTATCGTCGTGCTCTGGTCTGTCCTGCTCGGCTGCTCGCCTCCGTCTTCTCCCTTCTCTGGGTCAAGGTCGACTGCTGACTTGCTGAGCGGCTCCAGAAAAAAAAGGTCAGTATCATCAATTGGTGAAAATTGGGTCTATCATAAATGGATCCTCTGCAAACAACATTTGTGCGCTTGGTCAAAATAAATCTGAGCTGTTGATGTATCAGATCCAACAATTTTCAAATGACACCTGACTGCAGGTGATGCTGAGAAAATCCGCTTACGCCGAGGATGCTTCATCTTGAAATTCTGTGTGCTTGATGCGAAGACGGCTGGTTTCCTCTGTCACCTCAGGGCTCAGCGGACGATTTAAGAGAGGAGATGTAGGTTAGTACCATTTTGCATAAGTGCTCGTTGCTGCCGTCTGTATTTTGAAAAGTTTTGATGTAAACTACCTCAAATTGTAAGAAGTTATGTGGGTGTAAAACTCACGAAAGGTGATACACGTACGTAACAAAAAAGGGGGACAGCAGGAAATTTCTGTGGTATTGAGTTAAACCAAGGTTCATCAATTTGGCAAGCAACTGCGCGGATCAGGATTGGGCACTTCCACGGCGCAGAGGCGGCACAGCATGGCGCCGTGCACTGGGCGCGCTCACGACACCGGTGTCGCGTTGCGCTTGGGGTGCTAAACTTTTTCATTACACATTACTAGCAAACGTGCGTACGTTTGTCACGTTGGGGCGTGGGTGACGGAACACCAGCCATCACGACTGCGCAGTCTGCCACCAACTCGATTTATGAACTTCACGTCCATATTACTCTGTAAGGCGCATAAGTACACTATCAGGGAACGAACTGGAGTGATCGACAACTCATTAATTACTCAGCTCATCGAGGTCACACGCTCGTGGCACGGACTGACGGACATACATATATACACGATCACTTCTGCTCATAAACACGCACACGACACTGGCGAATTTTCAGACGAACTCGTCCTCCATTTCCTGCATGGACTTGCCGGCGGAGGCGATCTGGCGGTTGGACGTCATCTTCTCGGCGACCATGAGGCCCTTGTAGCTCCGAATCTCCGCCCACCTCTCCTTCTCCAGCCTCTCCAGCTCCTCCCTGCGCTTCTGCAAGCCATGCCATCAAACACCCGGTTAGCACTTAGCAGTAGCTCATTCAAATTAAAAACAATGCGACTGATGAACCTGCTCAACAAATTAACTAAGCTCCATTGGGCCACGCGTACCTTCTCTTTCAACTGCATCTTCCTTTCGGCCTTCTCTGCCGCATTTGATGCGTCTTTCTCAGCTGGACGCGAGAGCGTTACAAAGATAGATTCAGTGCACATCACAGCTTGGTGTGTATACGTGCACCATCAGTAGTATGTGACTTGTACGTACCTTTCAAGTCCGGTCGCCGTTCTACGCGGGTCTTATTCAACCTGTTGAGGATCTCATTGACACGTTTCTCAACTATCAACACACGGACCTGCCAGTCAATAAGGTTGCTGTTACGAATTATGCTGTTGGATACAAGGTAGTATTAGATCATGATGTCTTAACTACTACTGGAACTGTAGAAGGAATCTGCGCAGACAAGCTAGGGATGCACAACAGCCAACAGTAGTAGTTAAGATTAATTATTAGTACAAGATAAATTAACAAACTGCAAAATCTCCCCCATGTCTAGTCATTGTCGAATCAAAAAATCTTATCCTATAAAAGCGAAAAATATTTCCCCAGCTATTTGATGACATGATGCAAAGGTTGAGTGCAATAATGCAGCACATACTGCAATTTGGTCATGATGAAAACACTACAATGATCAGGGGAGTATTCTGTCCACATACACCCTGAACCTGCGCAGCACTAACGTGTTTCCTCCCTTTTCCCCTTTCATATCTTTGCTGTTCCTTTCAGAAAAAAAAATTATATCCCAGGCTAATCGATCATAAAAACAGAACTATGCGCAAGATATTTTGCCCAAGAAGGCGCATGACATGCTCTGTTATCCCTCGTGTTGTTGTTTTATGGATGATATTTTAGGTTCAGGCATACGTTTATCCTTATGATAATGTCCTAACCTCAATATAATAAACATTCCGATCAAGCACAATCAGTGCAGTTTTTATTTTTAGCATCGCTAAGACATTCAAATCAAGAAACCTAAATAACAGTACCTGGTAAGAAGCATAGTAAACAACAAGATGGGTGAACTACAAATCGGTGGTGGTCGTAGTAGTAGTGCTAAATAATTACCATCCGAGGGTTATGGAAGCCAACTTGGCCGACATCCATGGATGGGGACTTCTTGAGATTAGACCAAGGCGTGTAGACCACCTCCACATTGTTCATCTTGTTCCCTGCGCAACAAGCACATGCAAGCAACGTCCATCAGCCGATATTTCCCATGTTTTCATGATCACAATCACATCAGCCAAGTGGACTCGATCGAGCAGAGATAATTGAACCAGCATATGGTCCCATGCGGGGCCAATAATACAGAAAGCTAGGCTGCTGCATACAGGAAAGAAGAAAGAGGATCAGGAAGTAAAGATTCCTGCAACATGCATCACCACTTGTGCTGATGATTTGTGGGGCAACCTAATACCCGACAGGTCATAACAGGAGATGTAACTGCTAAATGCACTTTTTAGCGACTCACACTAATAACATTTAGCTCTTCTAAAAAGATCAACATTATGATTGGAAAAAAAAACTTCATCTCATGAATGAATTGAGATTCAATGCTTGTTTCTTATTTACTGAAGAAATTAAATAGAAGAAGAGGAACAAAGGGTAAACTGCACTGCCAAAAAAGGGACGTACCCTGAATAGAATGTGCCTTCACGAGCTGTGCACAATCCTCCAGTAGGCCCTCGCTGATGGCATCTATCGTCTCGCCCTTCTTCAGCCTCAAATAGACGTGCGCCGAGGACACCTTGTCCACATGGAACCTAAACGTGGCACGGAACAAGGCAGCAACGTAATTGGTTAACCCGTACGACGTCCTCGGTTAATTCATTACCATTATCAGGCGAGAGAGATGAACAAGTTCTAGTACTTCTTTAACGATTCCCAGCAAATAGGAGCTCAGATCATCTAACCCAACATGTGCGGCATCACGAATTCCAATCAAGGCGAGGTGTGACAGGCGAGGCCACTTCGAAACAGCAGCGCGCAAACATAGAGAGCGCTGGTTGGTGGCTAGAGGAGCAGAGGAGACGGTGCCAGATGGGCGTGCAACTTGTCCATCAGTTCTGGCTCTACTCCACACAGTTTTGGCCGCGTCTTCACGGCTGGTACCGGTAGCGGTAGCGGTGGCAGGGGCGTTTGGGGACTTGGGAGTTGCATAGCGGGGGACGTCAGTATCTCGCTACCCGCCTCGTCATGGCCGAGTCACGCGTCATCATCCGGCCGGTTCCATCACCAGCCGCGGTAACGAGACTATTTCACCGCGACGTTTTCCCGCCGCGACCACGAGCTCGCCGCCGTAGTCGGGCTGGGGTCCGTTCGTTATCTACACCCACCGTTCCTCTACTTGCAATGCTGCTGAAAATTCTAACGAGAACGCGAAGCAAGTCGCGAGAAGCAAACGATGGATTGGGTGGATGCGTGGAGCGGCTGCGGCGGGCACGAAGGAATCCCCGGGAAGGCGGGAAGAGGCAGAGGGTGGCGCAACGGGACGTACCAGACGTCCTCCGGGAGGCCATACTTGATGAGCTCCTCGTTCTCGTTCTTGTCCGCGCCCATGTAGATGGTGTAGTCGCCGGCGTCCGGCCGCGCCTTGTAGTAGAACACCATCGCTTCCTTCTTCTTCAGGCCTTACCGTTCTCTCTCTACGTACAGCGCCGTCTCGACTTGTTACTACCGTTAGGTATTCAGGTGGAGCTCTGTCGTCCCAGCAGAGAGGAGAGCCGAATCGGAAGCCAAGGCACGGAGGGAAGAAGGGCGAGACAGAGAGGCACCGAAACAGGCGAGAGCGCGGCGATGGCGCATATATAACGGTGCCGGCTCGGGAGGAGTCTTCGTCGTCGTCCGCCAAGGGGGTCGGGTCGCCACGTGGAACCACGATGGATCCGACTAAAAAAATGCGACGGGGCGGGGCCTTATCCAGCTACTTTTGCCCCTCTCCACTCATCGCTTTTTTTAATCCTAATGCTGCCGACTCCAAAAAGAGAGAGAAAAAAACTTGTTCGGCCAGCGCAGAGAGCTGCTGCCGCTGGTAAGCTTCTTTCCATGACCTGGGCCTGACATGGCAGCCGCGCGGAAGGAAGGGATATACCCGCGTTGACCTGAGCTGTTCCCGTGTAACTGCCGCATCGGCGGCCCGTCCGTGAAAGCGCCGGATCTTTTGCGACAGCGACGTCCCGGCTTCGTTCGATCGTGTATTTCCGGCCAGTCAACCGGGGCCCAAACGAACGAGCCCCTTTTCGAGCCGCAGGCGCAGCGCGTCCGTCCGTTCGTTCGTGTTTCGTGCCCGGTTACCATCGCCATGCTGCCAAAGCGAAGCAAGCGCTGGATCGCCATGCCGCCGGCCCAAGCGACGAAGAAGTGGCAGGAGTTATTCGCCCAGATGGAGAAGGATGGCCACGAGGATGGGCGGGCGGCCGAAAGACGCGCGGGTGGAAAGGAAAGCGGGGGCCCAACCGGAGCGAGCGGCGCGGCCACGAACAATCGGGTGACTGGGTGAGGAGGTCAGAATCTGACTCAGGAGGGCGGCGCTGCCGGCCGGCAGACTGTCCGTCCGTCCGACGCAGAGCGCCTACGTGCATGCGATTCCTTCTATCCATCCGTTGCTGCAATCCTTCCTTTCGGCTTTCGGGCTTTATTCTCGCATTTTTGGGTTGGCGATCCAAGGTTCCGTCCTCCCCCTACATGATGACAGATCGAGTCAGAAAAGGAACACGTAAGGACAGCCTATCAGGTTATCTAGTACGAGTAGGGGCTTGATGCTTGGCAATTTGGCACAGTAGTAGTCAGTAGTGGCCAAATGGACCGTATAAAATGAGTGCAATTCGGCCAGAAAATTTTAAGGGAAAAGGAAAAGGGAGACGGAATGCATCAGCATCACCCAACAGAGCAGAAGATTGTCAATGACGCGACCCGCGAGACATGGGAAATAGAAGGTTAGGAAATTTGGAGGAAAAGAGCGAGCAAAAAGCTAATCCAATAAGAGTTCTTTAGCGTCGTGATCGCTTCAGTGGTGGTGACTCTGACATGCAGTGAGATGTCTTGCATTGCATCCACATACAGTATCATTCTCGAGTGTATCCACAGTATAATACGAATTTACTGTCAAACTGCACAATTATATAATGTGATAATTCAGTAACGAATGCATGAATTCTCTGTTTCGTATAAAAGGGGTGGTTGATCAAGGTCACTAATGAAATACAGAGCCAACATTGTGCATGAACGGAGGACTGCATGTTTGATGGTTGATGCGGCATTTGAAGACGATAACGACCTAACAGCAGCCTGATAATCTTTGGGTCCGGCTGCCACCTGCCACATCAACAGTTTAAATCATGTGAACAGTTTAGCATCAGTGTATCACTTTTGCTAGTAGCAAATAAGTAAGATGTATGAAATGAACCGTGTATTGAAGCTTTGAATCACACTATATATAACAAACAAAACCATTCAAGCGCTGATTAATGCGCAAGACATATACTCCTTCTGTTCTTTAATTGATGTTGTCGTTGATTTTTAAATTCAATTTTAACTATTCGTTTTATTCAAAAATATTGATAAATTTTAGATATTTTGATATAATTTGATTTATCATTAGAGTTATTTGAATCACAACTTAAAATTTTACACATTCGAGCAAAATTTTCGAATAAGACAAATAGTCAAAGTTGATTGTAAAAGTCAATGACGACATCAATTTAAAAATAGAGGGAGTAAATAAGAATCAAGCCATAGATAAAGACCAAATAAATGTGTGTGACAGTAAAAAAAATAACGAACGCAAGTTTAATCATCAAGATCAGGTTATTAAAAGATGGACTTCGGAAGCAGGATGGAAAATTTCGTGGTTCAGGAACAGACATGCAACCATTTTGGAAAAACGAAATCAAACCTTGCTTCGATCACCATTAGCACACCTGCTGAAACGGACTCAATCATCCATCGACTTGCTGTTGGATTCCAGTTCACCAAACTTGAGCCAGCAAAACTTGCCTGTGTTAAATTTCATAACACAGGCACGCAAATGCAGAAATTGTTTACCGTTCTAAGCTTTATCACTTCAAATCTTATATGTTTATTTCAATGCAGTGACCATACACTCGCATACAATTTATAGCTTAAGTTGAACTTCTCACCCAACCGTATAAAATTATTTTTGAAATGATTGTTTTTTTTGAAAGGAACCGTGTAAAAAAAAATGATTGACTCTGACAATTTTACGTGAAACAAAAAAAAAAAAACAGAAACAAAGTCCAATCCCCATGTTGAATAAGATGCTTGGTGTTGTCAAGGCCGGCCGCCAAGTCCGGGCTGCCTGCCGAACGTGGTGCGCCGGCATATCCTCTCGGTGTCGCCGGCCGCGCGCCTGCCGCCTGACCACTGCTGCTGCTCCTGCGCAGCGGCCACCTCTCCCGTGTGGCCGGCGCTGCTTGCCGTGTACTCGCTGGACGGGTTCAGCCCGTACTCGCTCGTGGGCTTGCTGAACTCGCTGCTGGTGTACTCCGTGATGGGCAAGCCCGCGCCGGGCGCGAACGCCATCCTCCGGAGCCGGCTCATCTGGTCCGTCGTGCCGCCGCTTGACCGCTGCTGCATCGCGCTCTGCCCCGGCTTCACACCGGCGTTCAGGTCCTCCACCGACAGCTCGCCCTCCAGGTACCGGACGATCTGAAAATCACACGATCGAGTGGCACGAATAAGAGTTACTGTACGAGGCTTCACATGAAGCTTTACGTGACACGGTGCGTGCATGAGAAGGAGAGCCTTACGTGGGTCATTCGCGGCCGAGACCGCGCGGTCTGGCGCACGGCGGCCGCGGCGCACGCGATTAGCCGCGCCATGTCGTACGCGTCGTAGTTGGCCTCCAGCCTCGGGTCGATCAGCTCCTCGTAGCTGTCGTCCTCGATGGCTTTCGTCAGCAATGGCCTAGCCTGACGGACCAAAGAAATCAGTTGTACTCGTTGCACATTTCACAGCCGCAGCTTGCAAATCGTGTTACCGAATTCATGTCGATATGGAGACTGAATGCCAGGAATTGACCATCTCAGTGTTGGTGGATTCAAAGTCTACTCACCCAGGAAACCAATGTTTCAGGCTGAAATGCTGAAGATGCCATGACAGGCTTCTTCCCGGTTATCAGTTCCAGAAGCATCACGCCGAAGGAAAAGACGTCGGACCGGTCACTAACTTTGCCTGAGGCAGCGTATTCTGGCGCCAAGTATCTGAAGACACAGTTTGACAGCACAAGTTACAGTGGAGATTTCTGGAACGCACGAGGAAAGTTGTTTGGGGTGCCTGAAGCGCAGAACAATTTTCTTACCCAAAAGTTCCCATCACGCGCGTAGAAACGGCGGTGGCCTCCGCTGCTTGGTACTTGGCCAACCCAAAATCTGCAACCTGTAGGAAAACCGTGCACCTGTCACATAAACAGACTCGCAAGCAGACTCGGTTCTCATCAGGATTTACCTTTGGCTCGTAGTTGTAATCCAGCAGGATGTTGGCCGCCTTGATGTCACGATGGATAATCTTAGGATGACCTGACAGCAAACCAAGACCAAGCGATTTCATCAGCAACACAAGGTTCAGGAATTTACGAACAGGTGACAAGAGCCAAGAAACTCACAATCTTCGTGAAGATAGGTGAGTCCCTTCGCCGAGCAAACTGCGATCTTCCACCGCCGCGGCCAGTCCAGCGTCGGCCTGCCGCTCCCTGAGACCAAAAATAACCTCCCGCGTCATTCTCATAATCTCTTCAGTAATAACGCAGCAAGCGGACGGCACAGATCAAATGAACTTAAAACGGTGAGAGGGTCCTGTACCGTGCAGGTGGAACTCGAGCGTCTTGTTGGGCACGAACTCGTAGACGAGCAGCCGCTGCTCGCCGCTGATGCAGTAGCCGACGAGGGAGACGAGGTTCTTGTGGTGCACGCGGCTGATGATCTCCACCTCGGCGCGGAACTCGCGGTCGCCCTGCCCGCTCCCGGCGCGCAGCTTCTTGATGGCCACCTCGCGCCCGCCCACCGTACCGCGGTACACGTGCCCGAACCCGCCCTGCCCCAGCAGGTTCGCGTCCGAGAACCCGTCCGTCGCCCCGGCCAGGTCGTCGAACGAGAACGTCCCGCCCGTGGCCATGTAAGGCGAAGGGTTCAGCGGCGGCATCGGGGATTCGGACGCGGGACGGCTGCTCTGCCACGAGTGCATCGGCGGCGGCGTCGACGAGGGCGTCGTGGAGGCCGCGTGCGACAGGTGCGGCGGCGGCACCGGATGCCGTGGGTCGTAGAATTCAGCTGGGTGGCAGGACAAGAGCGAGCAAGACGATCAGTCAATACGTACACCGGCAAATTTGCATGCAGAAATGCTGGTGTGAAACCGGCGGGAACGCGCGCGGCATTCCTATAGACGGATATACCGCGCAAAAATGCCTGGGAATCTATCGGTTACTAGCCCATCGGTGCAGAAGCGAGCGCGATGCCACATCAACGATGCAACACCGCCTCGTGGAAATGTGAAATGGAACTGTTTTTGTTGATCGCCCGCATGTCACGGGAAAAAAAAGGAGCCAACGGTCTCGCTTGCATACATACCTGGGAACCCCTGCGATGGCGGCGTCGACAGGCGGCGCCGCTTCTTTCCAGCGAACAACCAGATCAACACGCCCGCGAGGCCAAGCAGGACCACCGCCCCGACAGCCACGCCCACACCCACCACGACACTGTTGTTCGAGGATGACGACGGAGCCGACGGGGTTCCTTGCGATTGTGTCGGCGGAGAGGGGGCGGCCGGCATTCCTGGCGACTGCGACGGCGGAGGCGGCGCTAGCGTCAGGTCTGACGGCGGAGGCACGGCTGGCGACGCTGGGACACCATTAGGGGATGGAGGCGAAGCTGCGACGAGATCAGGAGGTGGCGGCGATGTGGGGACGTCATCAGCAGGAGGCGGCGAGCCCGGGACGCCGCTGGGGCTAGAAGGCGGCCGGCGCACAGAAGGAGGACGAGTTGGGGTTGTCACGGTCTCCGGCGGACGGGGTGATGGCGTTGGCACAGTCTCCGGCGGAGTTAGCGACGGCGTCGTAGGTTGTGGAGGCGGCGGTGGAGGAGGGGACGGCGTGGGCGTGGGTGGCTGCGTCGTCGAAGGTGCGGGTGTCCGTGACGGGGTCGTTGAAGGCGCGGGGGGCTTCGCCGCCGGTGGCTCGGGTGGCTTCGCCGTCGGTGGCTGTATCGTGGGCACCACCGGCGTTGTCGGGGACACCGGCGCGGCCGGCGTCTGAGCCACCGGCGTGACTGGCGACGTCGGGGAGGGAGCGGACATAGCGTCGCCGGCCGCTCTCTTTCTCGCGGTGGTTTCTGCGGCAACCCGCTGGTGCAACGTTTAGCCTCCGGTATCAATAGACTAGTACTACGAGACTACGACCAACACCAACGGAGTACCAAAGACCGGGTGGCGAAAGCAATATCTATGGGCTACTGGTGCTAGACGTACGCTCTCAGCCGGATCGTGATGAGGTGGTTTGTGAACGATTCGGCCGTGCTGGTCGCGTGCCCTCGCTTCGCTTGCCAACTTCAAGCGACAGCCACACACGCACAGCCATTTTACGCTTAAATACGAACCGGTCTTGTTCACTTCCATAGGGCCGTTGAATACCATTGACCGCGCAGAAGTCAGAGCTTGATTATCGAATAATGGTGAAACCATTTTATGTGTTCGTTTAGGATGGTAGACGCGCTACGCTAGAATGGTGACGATCATCATCAACGTGCTGGTCAGAGCGCTTGACGTCGGGTGCGAGGACCCGGTCACGGACAGGAAGGTGACAGCGCGGGAACATATCGATAGGCAGCCTCACCAACAACTTCGGTTGCCATGGCGTGCCGACACGGCTCTGACCCTCTGACGGGCGACCGTTCGCTGTGATTTTGTTTTAAGAGAGCTCATTTGTTATAGACCTAATTTTCACTAAAGTGATACTAAATTTTTCTTTTCTCGTTCGGCTGCGTTGGGTGGCGGAGTTGCCATGCGAAGTCGATGCCGACTTGCTCAGGCCAGGGACAAGATGTTTACGACCTGACCTTACCAGATATTAGAAGAAGCGGCCACGAAAGAGAAAGTGGAACGCCAGCGTCGCCAATGGATCTATTTCTAGCTTCCATAATTCCATTGGACGTCGGAAGCAAATTTGGGGGATGAACGTCCGCGATCAAACATTCGTTGCCAATCATCCAGAACAAGAATCATCAACAGACGTCTGTTGATCGGCTGACAACGAAATTTCTCAATGGATGTTTGATGATTATTGAACAAGATGGCTGGCAACCTGCAAGTGCTATATTTGAATATTTGCTGACGCTAAGACATGTTTTATGAGCTCCGATGACAAGTAGCTCCTCAGCGACCAAATTATGAGCATAATTATTAAATATGGATTGCACAAATTAAGGCAGTTAATATATAAACAAGTTGGGATAATGCTAAAAGGCTGCGGGAAAAATACGAAAAAACCTGAAAAAAAAAGGTTGAGCACATCATGTACTCCAGTTCTGTGCCAGAATAGAATCTCCACTCACCATCGTTGAAACCAATTTTGAATTTGTGACAATTAAATACAAAACAAAAGCAAAAAACAGATTATAACCTGCTTGCGCTCCACTGGTCTTTTTTTTTTTTTCTGTAACTGCTCCAATACATTTGAACTCTTCACACGTAAGACTAGAGCATAAATAGCATCATTAAAAAAGAGAACGATATCAGCACTTATGAAATAATCGAGTTGATTTATGAATCAAATACTTGTTATCATACTGAAGGTGAAAAATTGAGTGTGTCATGACTCATGAGGTGTACGAGAAGGCTTTGTATATGTAGCACGCAATTAACTTTATAGTCGATTAAACAAGCTATGTGAAATCAGCCTGAGTATTTGAAATCCACACAGTTAACTCCAAATCAATTTTGTGCTAATCACATGAACCAATAAGTTGAAACATCCATCACTGACAGAGATGCTGGGCTGCTGGTAGTGAATCTTTGGTCTTTTGACTGTTCATGGAGGACTAGAGGGAAAATTTGTAGCAGCTATGAACATGGTATTTTGCTCATGAAGTGAAGGTGACGATTAAGCACTGCACTGGACGTGTGGGGGACTGCAGCACCCCATTGCCCATGTAAATGCCATGGTATAAATTCTATTCTGCTAGATATTTTAGACTATTCTCCACTAATCTAGCATCAGCTAAGAAGTTCACTAACCCAACACCCTCTAATATCCCACCCTAGCTCCACTCTTGCTGATGATGTTGTCATGTAGAGGTGAAGGTCAATGAGAACTCAAAGACTTATTTGTGATTACAAACGTAGGTCAGAGTGGTCTCCATAGAATCCTTCATGTTTTGCTATTCACCAAGAAAATGGTCTTCTTTGGCTAAAACAAAATGGTCTTCAATTAATCCATACTCCATATTGTGATTAATAGGCAAAGGGTTAATGTCATCGTACACATATGGGATCTAGTCTGAGATCCTTGTACTAAATCCAGAACTTAGTCACTTCATAAAACCAAACTTCATAGAAATTACAATATTTTCATTTTGATTTTTTTAAAAGATGTTGCCTAAGTTGGCTTTTTACAACAACAATAGTTTCAGAAACCACATACATAATAACAAGAGTTGTAAGAAGCTGCATTAAGCAAGAACAGCTCCCTTTTCCCTTTAGTGGACAGTAAATCAAATAATAATACTTGCTAGGATAAAAAAAACCCAAATACATGTTAATTGTTTTAATACCAGAATCACCTATGATAAAAAGGCTCTTCAGTTAACTAAACTTTCATGCTGCAACGAGCATAAACAAATGAACACGCACATTAGCAAGCAGAGGAAATGAAGCGGACAAAGCAAATGAAACTCGTTCCGATATTCAAAGCTAATTATAACGACCACAGATTAGAATGTTGGACTAAACAGGAATCCATGATATCGACATATTAAGGGACAAAAAAAATGTAACTGGCACCAGAAGTCGATCTAAAAAAGGCACTCCAGATAACAAATCAAGATTGTGAAACTGAAACATGCAACCATGAAGAAAAAATCATCATGTGCATGACAATTATATCATTCGCAATAGTGGTTATCAATTCAAGCAATGCAATCGAGAATCAAATTTCAGAAGTTTTTTACTATTGGTCTCAAATACATGATCACATGCATGACCTTGCACGGAACTATCAATCTGCCCAGTGCAAAGATAACTTTTAATACTTCTTCAGCTAACCAACTTATCTCACCTCACGAGTAAGGTTGTTACTTTTTGAGAGACAGAAAATATCTTATCAACCAGCCATTTTGAGTTTTTGACATTCAAAACTGAGCCACCGCAAAAGCCAGTCATCTTTTGAATAAAAACTCAGATAAGGATTGCATAGAGCGCCTCTAGCTTACAAAGCCATCACGTCACTACATTTGCACCCATACATGAAACACGTCAGGTGTCACACTTCACTTCAACCACAGGCTATAATCAACCATATATGGTTGGATATCATGCTTCGGGTCAATTCCATTGGCACCAGGCAGAGACATGAACAAAGCACATGCTGCTATAACACCACAAAATGACCAGATCAATTCAAACATGTCAAGTTTCAGAAAATTATAAGGCAACATAATCATTACACCTTATTCGTTGAGATCCCACGCACCATTTAAGCATCCCAAAATGCTCCATCAGATCCAAATTAAAACAGTACGGGCACAAACCGAACAGAGGCCCTTCTCCCGCAGCTAGGCTCGAGGCCTCGACGCCCGATGGAGGCGCACCGCTCAGAGGAACTTCCTGTACGGCCGGCCGGCGTCCTCGTCCTGCATATGCTGCAGCCATACGAAAGGGAACACAGAGAGATTCGATCTTAGGGTTGGGGAAAAGGAAGAAGGGACTTATATAATGACAATAGGGGTTGTCGAAGGGAGATTACGAATTCGCGGACGATGCCCTTGTACACGAGGATGGGGACTGCAAGGCCGAAGAGCCCGACGACGGCGAGGCTGCGGCGGGTCCAACGGAAGTTGAACTCGAGGTTCTCGCGGCCGGCGTTCCACTCCTCGATCCACCGGTTCTTGTGCACCTCCATGCCTCCTCCCATCTTTTCTCTTCGAACTTCGATCCGCCGCAATGGGAATGGGGATTTCTGGGCGCTGCCGAGACGGCGAGACGGATTTCGTTTGGAGGATGCGAGGGAGGCTCGGCTCGGCGGCTCCTGCAGGCCCGCTATAGGTTGTAGGAGTGACCGTAGCTTGAAGGCGTACTTTGGGAACTGCTCTATCGAATGCGAACGCATAGCATTAG
The DNA here is from genome assembly GCA_001602275.1 of Zoysia japonica. Taxonomy (NCBI): domain Eukaryota; kingdom Viridiplantae; phylum Streptophyta; class Magnoliopsida; order Poales; family Poaceae; genus Zoysia; species Zoysia japonica. The sequence continues at coordinate 1,671,622 of BCLF01000011.1, forward strand.
TTTCCTGTCTTTTACCTGTAAAGACGTACTCCCTCCTTTCCAGTTTAGATGACGTTTGAACGGAGAAACCACCAGGGAGGGTCCAATTTTTAGTCTGCTCACCCTACTCCCATCCATCCATGCTCCTACTAATAACTAGGCTAGCAGCAGCATTTAATCAACTTTGTCGATCGATGCAGCTTGGAACGCTCCGCTGAAACGAAGGGTAGCAGTGGAAACATTTCTATTGCAGAGGCTTAAAACTCCAGAACGACATCTAATTTAAAAATTTCTCATGACCCTAAAACGACATCTAAATTGAAATAGAGAGAGTACTGCATAATAAATACTCTCTTTGGTCAAAAAAAAGTCATTTTAGATAATGATACAGTCTTAAAAACATAATTTTAACTTTTATTTTCTATAAATATATGTATTAAAAAGAATATATTTATACTTTTATGAAATTATTTTTTAAAACAAATCTAATCATATAATTTTTATATTCTTAAACTTAACGAGTTAAAACTTATTTGTAATTTATATTCTTAATGTTTAACTAAAATATTGTTCAAAACGACCTTTTTTTTGACTGAAGGGAGTACTCCATTCGTTTTAAAATATAAGCATTTTTAGTTTCAGTTAAACTCGAACTTTTTATCCCTTTAATCATTAATAATATAGAATTTATAATATTTTATCATATAAAAGTTATATTTTTATTTATTATGAAATAAACTTTCATAAAACAATAAAATTTTATATTATGAACTATGTAATTTTTTAGATATTATAAGTAAAAGTTAAAAGAATTGCACTTTATTCAAACTTAGAAATACTTATAGTTTAGAAGGAAGGTAGAACATGAATTTCCCATACGTGCTTCTCTTCGTATGTTCTAATTTTTTTTTTCTATAAAATAAAACTAAATTCCTATGTGATTCATGAAAAATTGGGAGTGTACCTAAATAGTAGCTTGAACTTATATGA
>BCLF01000011.1:1673199-1686836 GCA_001602275.1 Zoysia japonica
TGCTTCTCTTGGTACGTTCTAATTTTTTTTCTTATAAAATCAAACTAAATTCCTATGTGATTCATAAAAAATTGGGAGTGTACCTAAATAGTAGCTTGAACTTATATGAACTCATGCTTCTTTTTGCTTAGAAACATCTACGAGTGTTGTGTTCTCAGAAAAGTGCATGACATGATTTGCTATGGATATATTTTTGTTATAATAGCTTATTTTATCAATGACATAATCTTGACATACAATATTTTCATACACCTGAGGATCCGCCTTAAAAAATGTTGAAACCATTAACTACCATCCATCCCAATTTAGAAGTATTCATAAAAAATACAGTACTACTCTATATAGCTGTCGAACTTAAAAAACAATTCAAATGAAAAGAAACATACTAAGTAGGGGCAATCGCCAAAACAGTTCCTGTTTTAGAGTCTAATTCTAAAAATAGTTCACTTTTTGAGACTTTGCAAAATCGGTCCACTTTTTTGAACATAAAAGCAAGAGCAGGTCCACTTCCGTTTAAAGCTCTTAACGGTGTCAAATAACTTATAAAAAGACACACCTACCCTTTGCAAAATCAGTCTTATTTCTCCAAAACACTACAAATATAGTCATGTTTAAGTATTATTAATCTGGATTCTCTTCTAATTTTTTATTAAACTGATTTTGAATGTGAATTTTGAACATAAACTTGATAAAATTTTGGTAGAATTTTGGCAACATTTTGTGTGTCCAAAAGGGGAATCGGATAAGAGGGCTGAGGGACGAGATGGTCATTTTATTTTTGGTTTTCTTTTTTTTTTTCCATCCAAAATAATGCTCAGCTAACGGTGTGACAAAAGTGAACTTGACGGAGCGTTGAGTTCAAAAAAAGTGGACCAATTTTGCAAAGTCTCAAAAAGTGAACCATTTTCAGAATTAGACTCTAAAAATAGGACCTGTTTTGCAGTTGCCCCTACTAAGTACGGAGTACCTCCGTTCTAAAATATGAGTATTTTTAGTATTTTTAAATTTAGATAAGATCAAAATCTTTTAACTTCTATCAATAATATCTAAAAAATACATAATTTTTAATATAAAAATATAGTTTTTATGAAGTTTATTTAATAATAAATTCAAAAAATATAGTTTTTATATAATAAAATATTATTAATTATATATTATTAGTGGTTAAAGTGATAAAAATAATGACTTTAACTAAACTTAAAAATACTTACTCCCTTCTTTCTTAAATTGATGTCGCCGTTGACTTTTAACTCTAACTTTGACTATTCGTCTTATTCAAAAAATTAATTCAATTGTGAAAAATTTTAAGTTGTAATTCAAATAGCTCTAATAATAAATCAAATTATAACAAAATATATGGTAGTTATTATAATTTTTTAAATAAGATGAATGGTCAAAATTGAAATTTGAAGTCAACGACGACTCCATCTATTTTTTAATTGTTGTTGCAGTTGATTTTTAACTTTAACTTTGACTATTCGTTTTATTCAAATTTTTTTAATAAATATCATATATTTTGTTATAATTTGATTTATTATTAGAACTATTTAAATTATAATTTAATTTTTTTTTATATTTAAACTAATTTTTTGAATAATACGGAACGGTCAAAGTGATATTATCGACCGCGATATGAACGAAGGGAGTATATTTTAGGACCCTTTCAAAACAAAATATGACATGCCACGACAGAGGTCCTTTCTCGAGGGACCCGCGCGTGCTCCTATGACCCGGGTGAGACGGGGACCCGCCGCAGCCTGAACCAGATCGAACCGCGGCCTCGGCCTCTCGGGCTTTCCAATCCAACTGGTGTTGTGCGACTTGTGCCCACTCTTCCCCTCCACCACCTCCGCCGCGCGAGCGCGGCCACGCCTGGAGGCCGCGCCAAACCCTAGCCTAGGGGCTGGTAGAGTCGCCTTGGTGTGGGCTGCCTGCCCGTCCGTTGAACCATCTCCAACGCTGTTCTTAGCCCGCCGGCATGGGTCGCTACGGGCCTTTCCGTATCGCGTCAGGGTATGGCGGGTCCTGCCTGCCGCTGCCGATTGTAGCATCCGAGGCCGCGCTAGCTGTCATCGATGGCTCCATTGCAGCGGTTGCCTTCGTTCAGGTGGGTTGATTCGATCCGGTATGGCGCATTTTACCTCCTTGTGATTAATTTAGCCTGTTTCGGCAGTAATGGATAAGTTCGCTATATCACCTGCTGTGTCCATATTCACCTGCTGTAGTGTGATCATACAAGGGCGCATTATCTAAGTATTACTATTACTATTATGTAGTACTGTGTATGGCGCTTGACATTTGTCACAAGATGACATGTTTATTTCTAAATTGATCTCCTCAGCCTCTAACTAAGGATCACTATGCTTGAAAATATGCAGCTAGCAAGAATTCATAGGCACAATCAGCAACAAGGATGGACTCGGCAAAAGGTATCTGATCCTTCCACGTGCTGCTGACCATGCAGCTTAACATTCTGATATTCAGTTCTATATGGATTGTGGTTTTGTAATGAGTAATGTATCCATCAACATAGATAAGTAAGTTTTTTGGCCCTAAAAATTTTAGCTAGTCTGTTTCGTCTATTGGTTTCTAATTTGAAAAAGTAATTTTCATTGAGCCTCAGTGTAATAATTTCCACTTTGAGATTTAAGAACAGTCTAGGTTGAAAAAAAAAGCTTCATATTTTTGGTAGCCCAATTCATGATACCAAGCTTGTCCCCATGTAGCTATAGTTCTTAAGTGGAGTTCAGATGGGAATATGGGAGTATCTGGCTTATTTTTGATTCTTTAATTAACTACCTTCAGTTTGCTATAGCCATTTAGTTTATTCATCTGACTTCACATTTAATTCAGCTTGTAATTTTTCAATCAGGAATATGGAGGTAACAAAACTTGTAAAATGTTCACCTCAAAGGGTTCCATGTAAGGTGATGTTGATCTGTAGGCATGTTGTTTTGGAACTAGTGTACTATATGATAAAGTTTACATCCGTACACAGACTATTGGATTTTCGAAATTTTACTCTTATAGTTATGTAAATCAGCGCTTCATTTGTTTCCCGTTGAGCTATGAGTCCCACTGCCGTATCCTCAATGATATATGCCTAATCTCTTGCAGATATTCCATCTTTTGATTGGTCTATCAAATTTAGGTGAGACACTGAATAGTCTAATGAATGTATTTTGATTTTCATCTTCTGTACCTGAGACCTCTTATTTTCTGCCATTGTTGTTTATGGGAATCGCCATATAATATTTTTTTCATTTACTGGCTGCGTACAAAAGACCCAAAGGGGTTGGACCCTTCCTCGGACCTTGCGCAAGCGGGAACTACGTGCAGGTTTTGTAACAACAATTAGGAAATGGATGTTAATTTATTTTTTAAAAATTTTATCATTCTCATGTTGCATCTCTTTATACATGAGTTAGGTAGGTTTTGTTATGTCCAAAATAACTTGATTGTTGGTGATATCCCAAGTCAATGCGAAATATATTTTGAGTTACTTTCAACTTCGTAGACGCAGTTAATTTTTAATTGCTTGCAGTCAACAAGAGTGCCCTTTGTAAGAGTACTCATCATGGTTCCTGTAGATCTTTCTTGGTATCAACTTAACAAATCTTCAAAATAATACTCATTATAGATCTAGAAGTGAACCTGAATATCCATGAATACTTCTTATTTTATTCTATGACAGTGCTTCTTGCATATTTCATGTACAATAATATATACTAACATAAGTAAATTTTTTTTCATGATAGTATTCCTAGTATATTTTGTGTGTACCACCATTGCTACTTGTCAGCGATGGATCTGCTGGGTGCATGGATGTGGATTTGTTCTCATGGGTACGTTGTACTTGTTGGACAGATTTTTTTTTCTCACTTATATTTTCTTTTGCTAAAACACTTTGTGTTTTCAATTATTTACGAACTAGATCTAAGTTATACATTCTCATTATGTTGCAGCTACTCCACAGATATTGCTTCTTGTTTCTTTTCTACTGCTACTATCGTTCTGGTAAGTGTTTTTGCACAGTAGGTTTTCCTTTGAGACCCCTTGCCACCTGCCCGAAACAATGTACTCCCTCTGTCCCTTTATATTAGCATTTCTACCTCATCTGCATTGTCCCTCAATATAAGCACTTTTGATGTGGAGCCCACAACAACGCTCTCACGGCGGTGTGCTTTTCCTGCCACCTACTGCCAGGCCTACACGTAGTTGCTCCTAACAAACTCCATTCCTTCCTGTAGGGTGAAAGGCCATTGTTTATTCATTTTTGGCACACTGACATGAATCTGAGCTTCAATGCTCCCGTCGTCTGTGAACTGCCAACCCAAGTCAAGTCAGTTGTGATGGGCAATAAACTAGAGTCCTTTGTATCTTTTCTTATTCTCACGTGAAACTCTAGAAGTGCTTATATACAGGGATGGAGGGAGTATGTCACTTGGTCAGTGTCGTCAACTACGGTTCCACATTGATGTCCTATCCTGTCACATGTAATTAGCTCTGTGCGTTAGCACATGTAATTATAGTTGTAGTTACTATATTTCTTTGTGTCAGTATCATGATATTATGCTTGTAATAAAACACAAACCCTTGGTTCTCTCAAATGTGAAATTTTATTATGATGTATTGATGTTGCGTACATGCCATTCTTTAAGATAGCTTGTGTTTGTTGCAATTTTGTAAAGAATCTTTATTTTACTCAACATCATGGTCCACAGGGTTGACCTCTGTCATCAGACAAATGATGAGGATGACGATGATGTAAGGAGTCATCTTGAAGCTTTACTAGACAGAACAAAAACTAAACCAGGCATCCGTCCTGTTAATATATGTCGGAGGTTTTGCCCAGGAATACAGCTTGGAAGCCGACAAAAATTTGTGATTTTGGCAAGTTTTTCCCCCATCACCCATCGCAGATAGACATATTCTTTGATTCTATATTTATTTATGAATCTTAGTGGATGATGGAAATTTTGTTTTTTCATCTTTGGTCACGTAATGCTCCTACCTTCTATCATAATATTTCTGTTAACAAAAGAATAATACTGACCTCTATGTTTCCCATATAGGTACTTGTACTATCATTTGTTGTTATGTTCGCCTTTGCGATCCTCATATGGGTTGGCAAAGGAGGAAATCCTATCAATTCATCTCTACTGAAAAGGGTATGAAGGATTATCGATACCGTGTCCTTTTGTTCTATACTTCTATGTTATGTTTGCTCTGATTATCAAATATCATTTATCAGCGTTTGTATTGTTATATTGTATAAAAAATAAGAAAAAAGTAAAAAATCTTGCACAATTGGCAAATTTATGTTTGTCACATTTGATATTTGTATATTTTTTCTTGGTTGCTCACAAATTTTTACCACTAGCAATAAATTAACAATGACTTATTAGTTGTGATTTTATTGTTTTATAGATTTAGCCAACATTTTATTTCGCAGGTTTATTTGGATGTTTTTTCGGTAGTAGTTCTTGTGCTTGGTGGTGCTCTGGCATGTTATGGTAAGCATTTGATATTGCTTGTGTGTCTGACATGTCACAACTATGTCCTACTGGATGATAATTCAGGATTTTTAGTGTTAATGAATTCCCGGTTCTTAACTGAAGAACCCTTCCATTTATTTTCTTGTGTTATCCCAGTATATTCTGCCCTACTCTTCTAGTTTCAAATGACATATTTCCTTAATTGTCTTGCAAAATTATCTGTCAATTCTCTCACACTAGCTGTAGCTGCTTTTGTTTACATCATTAATTAGAGTGTGGGGCTTCAGTTTGTAACTTCCTTTGCTGTGATTCTCTTTGGTTTTTTGATGATGTGTAGGAGTATTGCTGTCCTCCAAGATGAGCAAAGTTCGTTCTGAGACTGTATCAACTGAGAAATGGAAGGTATATCTTCTCCCAGGACCACCATTCTTGCTGCTTGCATTTTCTATCTAGCCAGCAAGTTTTTTTTTTCCTCCATTTTTTGGTATATATGTAGTTAGACTTACAAAGAAACAAAACATAACTATGCTCATAACTATTCTTTGGGGCTTGTTCGATTACTGTGGGATTGGAGGGGAATGAGATGGTAATCCTCACCTAGCTAGTGATGGTTCATTCCCTTCCAATCCCCCTCTAATCCCTTGGATAGGGGAATAACCAAAAGAGCCCTTAGGGCTTTTGAGTTCTGATATTTGATATTCATACACCATTCTGTACTATATGATTCCATTTTAACATGTTCAGATTTCTATTGCTCTGTCCTTATATCAGTGTAGCATATCTTAAAGCATGCCTCTGTCCTCAAGTATTATTATGTTTTTATTCTATCAGATTCTGCAATGGGGAAATGCCTTTTTCGTTGGATTTCCCATTTACAGAAACATATACATGTTGAAGCTTCTTTTTTATTCACAGTAGGATCGCAGTTTAGCTGTTCTATTCAAATTGATGATCCTGGCTGCCCTGCAGGTTGCTAGTTTAGCTGCTGTCTCACTGATTTGTTTCTCATCTTCTGCTATACTAGCACTTGTGACTAATGTTCCAGTAAGTGCATTATTATGTACGAGCATCTGCTGTAATTCCATGAGTTTACGTTTCATTGTCAAGTGATTTCCCTTTTATACCTTTTTTTGGCAGGTGCTTTTGTATTGTTACTCATCAGATGCCGATATTATCTATAATGCTGCTATTTTGTTTCTATATTACTTCTTAGGTATCTTTTCTTTCTCGAGCACTTCGTTGTTATCTTTGCATTACTTTATGCCTATAAGCTATAAATTGTCAGATTTAATGCTTAACGTTTCGTTGTTAGGATACAGTTCTTGCTAAATTGTCGGATTTAATGCTTAACTTCCATCCATAGTCCTACTCCTTACACAGGTCGAGTTTTCTTTTTAATCATCGTCTGTGAAGCTTATACCTATGCTGTAGTTAACTTATTACCGATCAAGTAACATGTTCTTGGTCCAAGCATTATCGTGAATTCCTTCTAGAGAAACAATTAGTGCTTGATGTGCTTCTGTTGCACATATTAAAGTGCGTTAGTGCAATCAAAAGTAGAGCATATGATGTGCATGTAATATTGATCAATTGTTGTTTTATTTGCTCATTTCTTGCCAATTGTCCAACTTGGAGAGTGCACACCAAAGGGCCTGTCCACTCTTTATTTTACCCTGTTATAGCTTATCTGCTGAATCATTTCCTTAAATTTTGTCCAGGCTCGTCTGTTCCATCAGGATTTGTATTATGGATTATGAGAGATATGCCTCATCGACAGGTTGTAGAAAGCCCAATAGAATCAAGAGTTATTACTTTGTTCAGGGAAAGACCATCAACTACACAGGATCCGCAGTGGAGGACTGCTGTTACATCCTCAAATAAGGTACACCAAATATTGCCTCTAAATATGCTCCCCGAAGACCGTTGACATTGACGAGCTAGACTCATGAAATTTCTTGACATGTAGGCCCTCAAGTCAAGCCCAATTTAACCTGAAGACAAACTATCGACGCTGGAACTTTTCAGTCTGCCTAATTGGATGAGATTATTACCGTTACCTCAGTGGCACTTTGCCATCCTATGGCATTGTAGTAGCTGGTGGATGCAAGATGGGATCTATAAGACATGTCTTCAAGGTGACTTAAGTCGCTGATTCGGTGGAGTTACCTGTGGCTGTAGCATAATTCTCAACTTCGCGTTGAAGTGTTGCACGTTATGAGGATATACGCAAGATCTGAGGGTAAGGTTTGAAGAATTAACAGATGTAAATATCCTTAGAATTAGAGTTTTCAAGGTTTGGCAATTTGTTTTTCTTACGTGATTTCCCATTCCCTTCCCACTCATTTGTTAATTGTACGTCATTTAAGTTCATGGCAGTAGCAGGATAAATGTTTCATCTAATTTATGATATAAGAAGAAGGTGGACTGTATTTGCCTCAATTGCTTTTACTCGCCAAAAAAGACAGCTCATTTGATACACTGGCAGATTCTACTGTAACTGCCAGTCAGTCACTGACATGTGAGTTCGGTTTCACATGTTAGTGACTGTTAATGCACAACAGTTACTGCCGAGGATCCATTTAGGGGTGGGACACTTCCTCAACATTTGCTGTCGGCTTTGGGAACACCAGTTGGATCAATCGAGGAACACCATAAACGAGGTTTTGCAGTTTGTGACAGGCATAAAATTAACCAACTACTCTCTTTTTTTATAATCAATTGTATTTTTAAAATCTCTAGAGGGAATTATAATTAAGTGAATGAGAGGTTATTACAAAGAATACATCATATGCTAAAAACAAATTAAAATCATATGCTTTCTTCCGTTAAACAATTATCGCAGGCCTTTCGTGTCGTGCCTTTTTTTTTTCCTATTAAGTACTATGTATCTACGTGATATTATAGTACCAATAAAGAAGATCTCATTGTCTGTCAGGACGGGTCGTAGGAGATCCCTTAATTTCTCATCATAAAGCGCTGTGACCACTAATTACATCAACTATCCTTTTTCTCATCCGCTACACTATGTTTGCATGTAACCAACCCACATTTTCACTCCACTGTCTCCTTCGCGGCTTCGCGGCAACTGGGCACTCACGCAACCGCACACCGGCCGCCAATCCGTCGAGCTAGCTAGATGTCCTCCTCCTCGTCCCCCTCCTCCGAAACCACCACGTGGTCACGACCTGGCAAGCACCGCGGCGCCGCTGCAGCTGTCCGGCGGGCTCAGATCGACCAGTCTCGCGACGTCGGATGGTGCGGGCAACGTGCGTGGCGGAAGCTACTTAGGCGGCTGGCGCAGGAGACCAAGTGCATCTGTAGTTCCCCGTCGACGACAGCCACGTCCAGGCCAATGACGTTTGGATACGATGCCGTCAGCTACGCCAAGAACTTCGACGACGGCCGCAGTCCCGTGCCGCCATGCGCCGCCCCTATCGTCGACGCCAGCGTTGCTGCCAATACCGCTGATAATAAGCCCATCGGCAACTGACTCGATCGCTGTTCTTGATACTCTCATCCTGCCCCCCTGGCCCCTTCCGATCTTTTATCTTCTTTTTTCCACCCTTTTTTCCCTTGCATTTATTTCCATTTCTTTCTAGCAACTTCTTGGTTGGTGATGATATTAGTGCTGTAGAATTACCTCACCAATAACCTGTACATATGATTTGTACATAGTTTTAGTTCGGAGATAATCCAAGTGGAGCTGGGGGCAAATTAACGCACATGATGCGCTAACATATTCTGATGTATATGCATGATCCCAATGCATTTTCTTCTCAAATCTCATGGCATTTTGGTAAGCGATTTCGATCTGATGAGTTTAAGGAAATAACAGTGGAAGGAAGCCGAAATTGAAAAGGTCTTGATCTAGATAAAATCTCCTGAACTTCAAGATGATTACAAATAGTAATCTTAGCAACAGGTAAGCTTAATTGTCTGATCCATGGGCGTTAAGTGACAACATTAACTTAGAGAAAATTTTAGTACAAAAGCAGTTTCAGTGCAATCGGTGTAAACAAACGTTCGTGACTATCAGATTGCAATACAACTATTCAGATGCAAAGGTGGTGGAGGGAATTTTTTGCGAGAAACTAATTTTTTTAAAGGCTTTCTACAAAACTGCACATATGAACCCTCCATCTGTGTGCGATTTGCATCTTTGTACTGAAAACTGTTTTGCACTGGAATTTTTTCTCGCCCAAGAAATCATAAAAAGGAAACAAGACAGGGTGGAACAGATCGATAGAGAAAAGTTACAATGTTTAATTTAAGTATAAATAATGTTAAACTCATCACAAAATTTATTGTTATTATAAAAAATAGCTCTTGATCTTTGAAATAACTAATTTATTGAGATATCATTAATTTAAGTTTAGATAATTTTGACTTTGATCAGAATTACTTATATTTGTAAATAGAGGGAGTAGTCTATGTAGTGTTGGCATTACCATCAGTAGAATAGATACACGCCTTTGACGCGCTTGATTCAGTAATCATCAGCAGTGCAGCACTGGAATTTGCGTTACCTTTGATAATGACCTATACTCATGAGTGGAATTAAAATGAATTACAGAGCAACCGAGTATATGAGTAACAAGAACTGAGAGCAACACAGCCTGCGTGACCGGAAAAACAGTCCAAGCCACCAATCGCTAGCAACGAGCAGTGATAAGTAAAAGAACAACGCGGCAAGATCGCGCAATGTCCATTTTGCTGCAGATTGTGGCTGTGCCTGCAGAGGAGATAACGAAAGAAAAGGACCCTTCAATTCACTTCAAACCAAGTGATAGGAGATCATGTACTGAACTAATTATCAAAATTAGTAACAACCACTCCGTGGCCCAATGGATAATGCGCTGGTCTACGGAACCAGAGATTCTGGGTTCGATCCCCAGCGGAACCGCCTTCAATCTTACATTTTGTTTGCTGGCTGAGTAGGTAACTTTTTTTTAGGTTGAAACGTTAAATATTTTACTCCTGATCACAAACGAGGAACTCAATTGCGATAGACAATACAGACTGCTATTCCTGGTGCGATTCTCCATCTACCACTAGAAAGATGGTGCGGGATTTTCTTGTTTGATATAAGTCAAAATCTTGTGAATTAAGGGTAGGTGGTAAGTTTTATTTTGGTGAATCTGCCTACTTGGATTTAAGTCTCTGACCTAGCATGTGTGCTCATGTGTAGCTTAGTTAATTATAAACATTCTTAGCTGCCATCTTGATCAATTGCAGAAAGGACAATGGGATTCTCGTTAAGGAGGTGAAGCAGCAAATTTTTGTTTAGCCAAATACACATTGTTCAATTCAGATAAACTGTTTCTAAAGCCCTTAAAAAATTGTTTCTGAATATTCTATTAAGGAAAAAATGGAACGACAACAACTATCAACAAAAATCTTGATTTGACAACTACAGTTATATCATTATTTGTAATAACATAATTGATCATTCTTGAGGTGTACATGCTGACCATCGTTGCCATCCATGCCTGGTATGCCTATGGCGCTAGGGTCTTTCAAAAAATGTGAGTATCCTCGAGGACCATCCTTGTTAACTCTTATCCTATATATTTAGCACTAATGTCATATATATACAAAACCAAAGAGAGTAGTAATCAGATAGTGCAATTGAAAGGCTATATTTCTAATGATAGGAAATAACAAACTAAAGTTCGAAACAACTAAAAATGGATATCACTATCAGGTTTTGTAGTAAACATACTCATAGTAATATGAAGTTGTTTCAAACCTGAATATTTGATGTGCAAAAAGGTGGTATTTATAGTATATAATAATTTTTTGGTAAAGTCAAACTGATGCTTGTGTGAATTCGGCATGTAATCCAGCAATGTTAGAATAAGATTCTAGAGGTGCTTTCTCGAACTTCATCACATATACCATTGGATCAACTTCATATTGCAATATACCAACCAATACAAAACCTGGAGAAGAGAACTTTTGTCAGTGAGGTGTCTTGAATCTCTTACCGACTGATAATTATTGGGGCAATACATTGGAAAAAAAGGTACAAAATAGTAAAAATTTAAGAGTGACAAATTATGAACTAATACTAATTTGTGTTACTGGTTTGAGTTTGCAAACAAATAAGATATTTTTACACGGTTTGATCTCAGCCATAAGCATGAATTCAGTATAAACTACAGATGAATTAGGAAGTAATACTAATGTTGAACCCATCTATCCACTAAGCGCTCTTGTGCAACCTGTGTATTCACAATGAAAAGGAGAGCATCATGGCATATTCTTGTTGAAAATACTGGCTTTCACGTTAGATGATCAATCATTAACAGAACAAAAAAGTTGGGAGAATTCAACCGCAAATGAAAAGGATTATAGATGTTAAAGGAAAAACAGGGTGAATAATTTTGGTGAGCATTGACAAAATGAACATGATTATTCGTGTCAGAATACTCGAATCACCTCATGACATGGCTTTCTTGTTGGAGAATTCACAGGAGTAGGTTCAGCAAACTGAGGTGGATCATCAAACACATATGTATGCTTAATCCTGCCAACAGTTATATTATGAAAGGTCAGAAACAAATAAAGAGAAAGCAACAAAGCAAAAAACTGATGCTAGATAAGCAGCGACTTTTATTGTTCATTTTGTAAGTGAGGCATGAATATAAGCTCCATTTATCTTTGTCAGCCTATCAAAACCTTGTCAGGACACATATGAATTGTTGTAGATAGCAGATGTTCATAAGAGAAAACATATCACTTTGTAAAATAATGTACTACTTACAATGTGTTTATCATCAAGGTAGTCCACATCATCCTGCAAAGGTAGTAAAGAAACTGAACAAAATAATCAATCTCAGTCAAACATATATAAAAAACAATGTTTGTGAATTGTGATGTTCAGAAATACTTGTAAAATGAGAAGGGTCGTGGTGTGGGCATACTGCATAACAGCAGTTTTTTTCAAGAAAACCATAGCCATGGACGCTGTTCCATAGGAAACTGCTGAGCTAAACTGCAAACCGAATATCAAGGGAAATGATTAGGGAGTCAAATGCACTTCAGGGCTCAAAGTTATCTGGTATGAACCACTAGCTTTGCACGAAATTGCATAGCTTTCCTTCTAAAAAATGAAAATGATGTGGCTCTGATCAAATCACCGGGCACAGTATAGCCTATATATGGAAAGGGTTTAGCCTTCTATATGAGAACCACACTTGTAATCAATCATAAACAAATTAGAAAAAATAACAGCTGGCAGCCATATCACAGGAATAACTGGACAAAAATAAGATTGGATAGAGGCTTATGAAGTTTGAGCCCAGATAATTCCTAACCTTGTAAGGAACAAACTTTCAAAAAATTACTAAGACACAAGGTTAAATATCGCCACCCCGTCAATTCCAGAACAATTATGAGGTGTTCATAGACTTCACCTTTATCAAATGATTAATTCAATAATAAGATTCCCCTTTATTCCACAAATACATCCAACCTAATAACTAATCTCCAAGATGGTATACTGTTAAACAACCTTTAAAACACCTCTAGAAACCCATAGCTCCGAGCCCAATAGGTATTGCAAGATCTAGAACATTTTTAGGTACTGAATTCTAACCAAAATATGTGCTGGAATCTGATCTGTGATTATTTGTCTAGGATTCAAAAATGTTTTACCTTACTAAGGTATTTAGTCTGTGCAATGCATACCCCATCTCAATCATCACCCAGCGAAGGGTTTGTGCTAGCATAGATTTGGTAATTGGCCCACTCACAGGCGCTTGGGTACCACTTGCATACTTAAAAAGTCATCATATCTCAATTAGATGCTCACCAAATCCTAAGCGAAGCATAGATTGTGTAAAGAAAAGGCCCTGAGAGAGAGAGAGAGAGAGAGAGAGAGAGAGAGAGAGAGAGAGAGAGAGAGAGACGCTGGTCCACGTGGCCCCCACCGCCTGTTGCCGCTGCTGCTGGACTGCCCACCGGCTGCCGCCGACGCTGGGCTACGCCTCCCCCATCGCCGGCACCGGTCGACCAGATGCCGCTCTCGCCGCCAAGTGACGGCCGCTGGGCCGCACCGCCCTGGGTGCTGGCTTCCGCCCCCGTTGCCAAGCTGAAGCCGCAACGCCACTGCTGGGCCGCGTCGCCCTGGTTACC
>BCLF01000011.1:1692115-1711518 GCA_001602275.1 Zoysia japonica
TGAAGGTCAGCTTCCGAGGGCACTCTGTAATTGCACCGATTTGGAGGTTCTTGACCTGGGAAGGAATCAAATTACAGATTATTTTCCATCTTGGTTGGGAAAGCTTCTAAATCTTCGTGTTCTCGTGTTGAGATCCAACCAGTTTCATGGTTCAATAAGTTACTTCAAAGATGAAAAATCTACAGAAAACTTTCCAAGTTTGCAAATCCTTGATCTTGCATCAAACCACTTCTCAGGCAACTTGCATCCACAATGGTTTGAAACCTTGGAAACAATGGACAAGTACAACAATACAGGACATATAATTGGATATCATACCAATATGACTGCCAGGTATTACCAAGACGTTGTCACCATCTCATGCAGAGGACTATCTGTCACATTTGAAAGGATTTTAACTACGTTAACAGTAATAGACTTGTCAGATAATGCATTTGAAGGTAGCATTCCTGCTTTGATTGGGAAACTTGTTGCCCCTCATGTGCTAAACATGTCTCACAATGCTTTCACTGGAGAAATTCCACGCCAGTTTGGTGGCATGACTGCACTAGAGTCCCTAGACCTGTCCTCAAACATGTTATCAGGGAAGATTCCCCAAGAGCTAACAAATATTACCTTTCTTAGCAACTTCAACCTTAGTAACAACAAACTGAAATCACGTCAATTCGCAACGTTCGAGAGTAGCTCATTTGATGGCAACATAGGACTCATGGCAACATAGGACTCTGTGGATTGCCTTTGTTGAAACAATGCAGCAGTCCGGATGTTCCAAATGAGGCACACCTAAGAGGCTCCTCTGATAGTGTTGATATTGTTCTGTTTCTCTTTATTGGCGTGGGCTTTGGAGTGGGATTTGCTGCAGCAATCCTCACCGAATTAGGTTGGATCAAGAGGTGGTTCCATAATGTTAATTCAGCAACATGACCTGAAGGGACACTGTTTTTGAATGTACGCATAACTTTGTATGGTATATTTTACTGAATGTTGATCTGAATTATGGTTTATGTTAGCATATACTCCCTACTTTTTTAATTGATGTCGCCGTTGACTTTTAAAATTAACTTTGACCATTCGTCTTATTCAAAAATTTGCTCAAATATGTAAAATTTTAAGTTGTGATTCAAATAACTATAATGATAAATCAAATTATAACAAAATATATGAAATTTATCAAAAAAATTTGAATAGGAAGAATTTGAATAGGAAGAATAGTCAAAGTTGAATTTAAAAGTCAACGGCGATATCAATTAAAGAACGGAGGGAGTAATGAATAAGTGCTTTGCTCCTTTGTATATGCAATATGCTAGTAGCAAAATTTTGATTGCAAGGCCAACATATAGTTGTCCATTTGTTTGTCATAAGTGGACATTGTATTGCTCAAAACTATTTGTCAGAGCAGCATCTCCAGATGATGAAGGACACAGATTGCGCTCGTCATGGTTTCTGGCTTCAAACTCTCGGCATATTGATCACAAATTGTAAGTCAAAGCATTTTCATTAAAAATGAGCGTAGACTCGTCCTATCCAGCGCAAAATGCGGTTGTTGTACGAGACTAATCGTTATTGATGCTCCCTTTAGACAAAGAATATATTGTTGGTGATTGGTGACACTGCATTTAGTCAAGGATCTGTAAGAGAATACAACGGCTATCTCACTTTTAGTCAAAGGGGAACTGACCGGCACGCACCAGGCGGCTTGACGAAATCAAGATGTGGAGTTCACACGTACCGATCAGCCCAGCTGAAGCGGCCGGCTCAGGATCATGTAACTCGTGGCTCCATGATCCGTCGGCACGCTGGCACCGAATGCATGCCACGGTGCCGTGGCGAAGCGACACTGCGAACGGTACCAGCAGCATAGCGTTTCCACGAATCCGGTTAGTTCCCACCACTGCCACAGTGCCACTGTAGCACATCATTCCCACCGCTGTCAGGTAGATGTGTGATGTGTTCGTGTGACGGTGAATCTGTTTTTCTTACTTTCCGATCTATATAATATACTCTCTTCGGTTTTAAATTATTGATAGTGTTGACTTTTAACATTAACTTTAATCATTCATTTTATTAAAAAAATTTGTTTTAATGTGTAAAATTATTAGTCATAATTTAAATTTTACTAATGATAAATTAAATAATAACAAAATTTTACATATTTGAATAAATTTTTTAATAAAATGAATGATTAAAGCTGAAGTTAAAAGTCAACAATGTCAATAATTTAAAATCAGAGGGAGTGGGTCCTCTAAGGCTCTGCAAGTTGTGTTAGCACATGATCAATAAGGTCGGCTGCCATGTCTCTCGAAAGAAAATGTCTATAGGAACCAGATTTTCAGACATGTTCTGCCAGTTGCATTACTTTTTTATTGCAAACATATGCAAAGAACGGCGTATTGTTCGCGTGGAACATCGATAACAGGCACAAGCCACAGACCGAATTACAGAAAACACAGCAGGCTCGCACCCATGGAGCTACTACTAGCGGCGGCTCATCTGGGCGCGTAATTCGTTCATTTCTTGCACGGCGGGCCGCACATGCCGAGGAATGTGTCGGTGCACTTGAACTGCTTGACGCCGGAGTACGACTGCACGACGGCGCACTTCTTGCAGACGGGGTCGCACTTCCGGGCGACGTCGTCGCAGGTGTAGAGGCCCGAGAAGGAGAAGTTGCAGATGGTGCAGCACTTGAGCTGGCCCGGGTTGATGTCGATGGCCTTGCTCTCGCCCACGGCTGCATCGTCAGTGAATGGCGACGCTACTCAGACCAATTAGCCGCGCAACTAGCGAGTGGGATCAGTCACATTAACAATCAACTAATTAGATGGAGGGTTACCGTTTTCTTTGGCCACCGCTGCGAAAATCCCCATGACAAGCGCGGCCTAGGATCACCAGTAGCGTGCTGGTCTTCATGGTTGCTGTACTAGTTGGAAGTTTCTCTATCGTGCTGATAACATCGCATTGGAGAAGCCCTACTTATACACGTTGGGATTGGAACAATCACAATTGTTTTTTTTTCTCCCTTTTTTAGTGGTGGATGCTTGTTAGGCGAGTCTTTGATTCATGGCTGCGTAGAACGCATTTGTTATCTTAATCATGTCCAACCATCCTCATCCGAACGGAGCAGAATGGACAGAAGTGGTGACGTTCTTGTATCAGTACGTATAATTAATCTTGTGGGTAGATACATCCGGAAATGCAGTGTACATTATCAGTTGTAAACTGGACTATGAAAAAAAAGCGTCTGAGAAAATTATTAGCAGGGTACTGTACATTGAATGGAACGCGCAACTTCTCTACTGGAGGAGAAAAATCGCTTCGATGAATTTCTTTTTCTAGTGCTCTCAGCAGACGTCCAAATTTGATCGGTCAGACACGGCCCACTCTAAATAATTATAGTACTCTTTGTTTTTAAATTATTGTTGTTACGATAACAGCTTTATTAATTTATTTAAAAACTAGAAGTCATCCTAGTAACAACAATTTTAAGAAAAAAGAAAGTAATTATGCTCATAATTTTATGACATGTGTGGTCACTCCTAAATGTACTTTTCTAACAAGATGGTTATACGCGGAGAGAAATATTCCGATGAATGATACCCCCCCGGAAGTACTATAACCTCATCATTTGTTAGAATTCTTAACATAAAGCGGCGATTAATCATTCTTACAAACAAGTATACACATAGACGGCACCGTGCCGCAACACGCACTCATTAAAAATCCTGAATTATCTGTCAATTAAATCAGCTAAGCAGCCGCTTGGACGGCGACGACCGCTCACTTTGACATCAGTGCCAATGACCAGTGATTGCGGCAAAGGAAAGAACATGAGATCCTGTACCGTACACTGTCACCGAATTACGGTTGGTTGTTAAAAACGTCTTTAGCGATTTATTATAAGTCGGTAAAAACTTTTATCGACTCATGTTATTTGTCATTGAAAGTGGTGTTGGTAAGTTGTCTCCTCTCGACGGCCGCTCGATCGATCGGCGCCTTCACTCGCGCAACCTGTTTTGTTTTTGGCTTTTCTTCGCTTTGCTCTTAGTTTCAGCTTTCAAGGTTGCCGTTGCAACGGGGCCCGGTCACAGCTTTAAAACAATAGGCAAAGGACCTGTTTATGTAGGATTCTTTCCACCACACTTCGATGGTAAGTTAAGCGAAGATTTTATTGCTTCTCACTTTTTGTTTATTGTAGTTTAAATCTAAAAAGTGACAGTTAAAAAAAATAAAAATAAATGAAGCTTTTAGTAGGATTATCGCTTATTTTAACCGATAAACTACTTATAAAAGAAACCAAACAGGACCAAAGGCGAAGAGCGAGGCCACTATTGCGTCGGGTTTGTTGACTTGGAACTTTGGAAGTCTTGCTCGGACTTCTAACTACCGGGTCACTGTTGCACAGTGGAAAAGATAGAGAAACGACGAACACTCCTATTTCTAGGTGTATTGATTTCAGTCGTCGAATTTTCCCTGCAGATGCAAGCAAGACGGAACAGCAAGTCCTCGGCACTGAAAGGTTGGAAATGTACCAGCCGGTCAGTGTTAGGAAAATAAGGGAACCATCTGGAGAAAAATTAGGTTCGTGACGTGTGCCTTTTGACCAGGAACAACGACTTGGACATTTCAAATGAAGAGCGTCCACTTCATACCTGTTGGCTACTTGGCTGTTGCCTATAGAAAGCTGAAATTAACGTGGTGTCTCAAGATCCATCGCAACGGCGCATAGTGAATAAGTGCACGTCTTCAGAGGTCAGACAAATCCTCCTCCTCATATCCATTTGCCACTGCCAATCTGCCATATACTACTAGTGGCAAATGGCTGCCTTTGCTTGGGCGCTGCTAATGTTTCTTGCACAGCTCCACTCACCCGTCGCCTCCAGCGCCATTGTCCACGGCAACCTCACTCACCAATCTCCTACCACACACTGTCTTCCGGATCACGCTGATGCCCTACTCAAACT
Source organism: Zoysia japonica (assembly GCA_001602275.1). Classification (NCBI taxonomy): domain Eukaryota; kingdom Viridiplantae; phylum Streptophyta; class Magnoliopsida; order Poales; family Poaceae; genus Zoysia; species Zoysia japonica. The sequence continues at coordinate 1,697,074 of BCLF01000011.1, forward strand.
AAAGCAGTCTTTCTATTTAAACCAGTACGCCACCACCACCCTTCCATCTTGGCAAGCTGGGACAGACTGTTGCATCTGGGAGGGAGTCGGCTGCAACAGCTCTTCTGGCCATGTCACTGCTCTAAACCTTGGAGGCTTTCGCTTGACAATCCAAGGAATTGACCCCGTGCTCTTCAATCTCACATCACTTAGGGTGCTCGACCTGAGCATGAATGATTTTCGGGATACATACTATGATGATATTCCATCAGATGGTTTCGAGAGGTTGACTTTGCTGACCCACCTCAACCTCTCCAGAACTTGTATTGGGGGTCAGATACCTGCCGGCATTGGCAAACTCACAAACCTCATCTCGTTAGATCTTTCCAGTTTCTTTGCCAAAACTGATAGCGATGAGGTCATTGTTGTTTTTGATGATGTCTCAGAATATCCTTTCCACAACCTAGTTGCGAATCTCACCAATTTGAGAGAGCTTATACTTGATGGAGTGAGTATTTCTTCTCGTGCAGAAGATTGCTTCAAAGCTCGTGCTAAATCTACTCCACAACTGCAGGTTCTTAGTTTGGAGTTCTGCAGGCTCACAGGTTATATTGATCCGTCTCTCTCAAGGCTCCGCTATCTAGCCGTGATCAAGCTCAGCTACAATTATGGTATAACCGCCGGTTCATTTCCAGAGTTCATCATGAATTTTCTCAATCTGAGTGTACTCCAATTATCGGGTATTAATCTTAAAGGGTCGTTTCCACGAGAAATATTTCAATCCAAGAATCTAAAGGTGCTAGACTTATCCAAGAACCCGAATCTATCAGGGCAAATGCCAAACTTTTGTAATCCCAGTTCATTGGAGATTTTGAGGCTTGACATGACAAGCTTTTCCTATGAAAAAACAAAATCATCAGGCAACTTAAGTTCAATTATGGAATTAGGTCTTGACGGAAATGTTATTTCCTTGGATTTACTCTATTTATTCAGTGCTTCTGTGTCCTTGCGCAAGTTGGTCTTGACACGAATTTTCTCCTTAAGGAATTCTTATTCGGTTTTTTCATGGATGCAAAATATCAGGGAGTTGAGAACCTTGGTGCTCTATAATTGTAACTTCTTCACAGAAACACCCTCCTCCATTAGACATTCGAAGAACAACCTCACAATGCAAGCTCTATCTGCAGTGACAAGTCTCAAAAATTTAAAAAGCTTGTCCATCGTACAATGTGACTTGCCGGAGCGATTGCCATCCACAATTGGGAATTTGAGTAATTTGGAAAGTTTGGACATCTTGGATTCTCAAATTACTGGCCCAATACCACATGAAGTTGGAGCTCTCAAAAAATTGATGGCACTGCAGTTGAGAGATACTGGTCTTTTCAGTAAGATACCAAGTTCAATTGGTAATTTGACGCGGTTGACAGAGCTATATCTTTCAAGAAATCAACTCAGCGGTAAGATTTAATACCACCATGATGATTTTTAAAATATAATATTTAAAATCTGAATCATCTGAAAAACAACACACTTACACTTTTACAACTATTTTTTTTCATATACAACAATTTAAATGAAAAAAAAACTGTATGTAGCTTATGCTTTACAAGTTGAGCTAAAATTCTTTGCCTTTTATTTAGCCTTTTCAATAAAACTAGTAGATTGAGTTACATATTTGTCTGGTTAGCATCAATAGTCAAATTAAGCTTATATAATGTTGTACTATCTTTGATTTCTTATTAACTTATTCATGTGTTATCATAGCTACTTTCCTATGATTCATTTGAAAAGGCAGTTGTAGTTAATTTTATCAATTTTTTGCTAACTGAAATGACAGTAACTTTAAAAGTATGTATACATGTATTTTGACTATATTTTTATAATTGCAGTGGTACGTAGTTTTCTTTCTCTTTTCCTCCGGTAATTTTTAGCCCCTTCAAAGCCACCCAAGTGGTCCTTTTTGTTAGCGAAACACTAACGTAATAGATTCTGTGTCACTTACGTGTGGTGATAGACTCATGCATGTAACAATTCAGATTCTGCCTTTCCAAACTCACAAATCTATATGTTGAAGACCTACATATGAACAAAATTCAGGTATGCATGCTGCATACCTTAATACATGTCTTCAAAATATATAGATTCCTATTTCTATTTTAAAAATATATGCATCAAAACATTTTTTTCATGCTATAGACAAATAATTATTTATCAAATATCTTTTCCATGCTTACATTTATAAAACTGCATGAATTATTATGGCATCCTAGGATCTTTCCTGAAGTTATCTCTTTTCTACAGGAGGAATTCCGACATCTCTTTTTACTCTTCCAGCGTTACAAGACCTGTTTCTTTATGGGACCAAGCTTTCTAGCCCCCTACCAGAATTCAATGCTACATCTTCACACTTGAGGGCAATTGACCTAAGCAGCAACCAATTAGTGGGGCCAATACCTGAATCATTCTTTCTACTGAAAAGTTTGAGAGTTCTGGATATTAGCCAGAACAACTTGACGGGCTTAGTGGATCTTGCATCATTCTGGAGGTTAGAGAACCTCACTTATTTATCTCTTTCAAATAATAAGCTGTCTGTGACGGATGGTAATTCATCTAGCTATTTACCTAGGCTTGAGATACTAGAGCTCGCAAATTGCAATATAACAAAAATACCAAACTTTCTGACCAGTGTTAACCACATGTTTGATTTGGATCTTTCAAGTAATAAAATACGGGGCAATATACCAAAGTGGATATGGGAGAGATGGAACAGTAGTCTTATGTCTTTAAATCTTTCGCACAACATGTTCACTGGTATGGAACTCAGTTCATATGTCCTCCCATTCAAGAGTCACCTATATTCTTTTGATATTAGCTCCAACAGGCTTCAGGGACAAATTCCTATGCCGAGCTTGTCAGCCGAGTTTTTCGATTATTCAAATAACATATTCTCTTCTGTTCTTCCAAACTTCACACAATATCTTAGCCGCACCTACTATCTTAGTTTGTCCAAGAATAATATAAGTAGTTATTTACAGAACTCAATTTGTGATTCACATATAGAAGTCCTTGATGTATCATACAATAACTTTAAAGGACACATACCACAATGTTTGATGGGAAATGGATTGCTGAGCATATTAAATTTGAGAGGAAATCATTTTGAAGGTGCAGTACCTTCGAATTTTTCAAGTGGATGTTCTCTCCAGACAATGGATTTGCATGGAAATAAGATTGAAGGTCAGCTTCCGAGGGCACTCTGTAATTGCACCGATTTGGAGGTTCTTGACCTGGGAAGGAATCAAATTGCAGATTATTTTCCATCTTGGTTGGGAAAGCTTCTAAATCTTCGTGTTCTCGTGTTGAGATCCAATCAGTTTCATGGTTCAATAAGGTACTTCAAAGATGAAAAATCTACAGAAAACTTTCCAAGTTTGCAAATCCTTGATCTTGCATCAAACCACTTCTCAGGCAACTTGCATCCACGATGGTTTGAAACCTTGGAATCAATGGACAAGTACAACAATACAGGACATATAATTGGATATCATACCAATATGACTGCCAGGTATTACCAAGACGTTGTCACCATCTCATACAAAGGACTATCTGTCACATTTGAAAGGATTTTAACTACGTTAACAGTAATAGACTTGTCAGATAATGCATTTGAAGGTAGCATTCCTGCTTCGATTGGGAAACTTGTTGCCCTTCATGTGCTAAACATGTCTCACAACGCTTTCACTGGAGAAATTCCAAGCGAGTTTGGTGGCATGACTGCACTAGAGTCACTAGACCTGTCCTCAAACATGTTATCAGGGAAGATTCCCCAAGAGCTAGCAAATATTACCTTTCTTAGCAACTTGAACCTGAGTAACAACAAACTGAAGGGAAGGATACCACAATCACGTCAATTCGCAACGTTCGAGAGTAGCTCATTTGATGGCAACATAGGACTCTGTGGATTGCCTCTGTTGAAACAATGCAGCAGTCCGGATGTTTCAAATGAGGCACACCTAAGAGGCTCCTCTGATAGTGTCGATATTGTTCTGTTTCTCTTTATTGGCGTGGGCTTTGGAGTGAGATTTGCAGCAGCAATCCTCACAGAACTAGGTTGGATCAAGAGGTGGTTCCATAATGTTAATTCAGCAACATGACCTGAAGGGACAGCTTTGTTTGCATGTACGCATAGCTTTGTATGGTATATTTTTACTGAATGTTGATCAGAGTTATGGTTTATGTTAGCATATAATGAATAAGTGCTTTGCTCCTTTGTATATGCAATATGCTAGTAGCAAAATTGTGATTGCAAGGCCAACATATAGCTGTCCATTTGTTTGTCAAAAGTGGACATTGTGTTTCTCAAAACTATTTATCAGAGCAGCATCTCCAGATGATGAACGACATAGATTGCGCTCGTCATGGTTTCTAGCTTCGAACTCTCGGCATATTGATCACAAATTGCAAGTCAAAGCATTTTCAATAAAAATGAGCGTAGACTCGTCCTGCCCAGCGCGAAATGCGGTTGCTGTACGAGACTAATCGTTATTGATGCTCCCTTGAGACAATGAATATGTTGTTGGCGATTGGTGACACTGCATTTAGTCAGGGATCCGTAAGAGAATACAGCGGCTATCTCACTTTTAGTCAAAGGGGAACTGACCCGCACGCACCAGGCGGCTTGACGAAATCAAGATGTGGAGTTCACACGTACCGATCAGCCCAGCTGAAGCAGCCGGCTAAGGATCATGTAACTCGTGGCTCCATGATCCGTCGGCACGCTGGTACCGAATGCATGCCACGGTGCTGTGGCGAAGCGACACTGCGAACGGTACCGGCAGCATAGCTTTTCCACGGATCCGGTTAGTTCCCACCACTGCCACAGTGCCACTGTGGCACATCGTTCCCACCACTGTCAGGTAGATGTATGATGTGTTTGTGTGATGGTGAATCTGTTTTTCTTACGTTCCGATCGATATAATATACTTCATTCGATTTTAAATTATTGACACCGTTGATTTTAAAGATCAACTTTGATCATTTATCTTATTAAAAAATTTATTCTAATATGTAAAATTATTAGTTATGATTTAAATTTTACTAATGATAAATCAAATAATAACAAAATTTTATATATTTGAACAAATTTTTTAAATAAAACGAATGGTTAAAGTTCAACGGTGTCAATAATTTAAAACCGAGGGAGTAGGTCCTCAGGCTTTGCAAGTTGTGTTAGCACATAATCAATAAGATCGGCTGCCATGTCTCTCGAAAGGAAATGTCTATAGGAACCAGATTTTCAAACATGTTCTGCCAGTTGCATTACTTTTTTTTTATTGCAAATACATGCAAACAACGGCGTATTGTTTGCGTGGAACATCGAGAACAGGCTCAAGCCACAGACTGAATTACAGAAAACACAGCAGGCTCGCACCCATGGAGCTACTAGCAGCAGCTGATCATCTGGGCGCTTAATTCGTTCACTTCTTGCACGGCGGGCCCGTCGTACCTCATTTCTGGAGCACTCTGTGAATCACGTATCAGTCTCTAAATCAGTAGCTGATACGATCAAACACAACAGAATGTAAATCAAAAGCACGCTTCATATTAGGATAATATACCTGAGGGGGAAACCTTCAATGAAAAACCGGCGAGGATTGCTGCCATCCAAGGCCGGCTAACCCGCTAGCGGAAACCATGGCTCAAAGCCACAAGCAACTCGAGAAGCAGAACGAAACCAGCACGACGTCGTCTTCTACGCAGACTTCGCTGACTAAAATCATAATTGCAAACAGATGAGTACATAAAGTACTCAGCAAGCCCTAATACTAGGCAAAGGTATACAGATGTATATTTGGTTGTAGCAAAGATAATGCTAAATGGTTTACTTTTGCGAAAGTCAGATTTATGCAGGGTTCACTACAAGAGCTTTTAAAAAAGAGGTCAAACCTTTATTATCTATATTTTAGTATGTTGATCCTGGAGAGATATTAAATTTTAGTCGGGCCTTCCGACACATAACCATAATAGCTCAGGCACACAGCCTGCACTTTCCAAAACACAGACAGCTACACCCACTCACACCAATCAAGGATGATCATGAAATCTAATCATTGAGAACCCAAGACATTAGTGTGCCAATACCGTGACAACGGCCATTTCGGAAGGGGTTTATACACTCTGCAGAGATTGTACACTTTTTTCACAGGCTATGCTCTCTTTCGCGAGCAAGGGTAGCATAACGTTCAACCCATCAAACCCAAGTTTCTCATAGATTTCGCCCAAGAGTCCAGGGCCATCCTCGAGGTTTTCCAGGCTCCGATGACGCGATTAGTGCTTTCTCGGAGCCGGATCGTAGGTTGACTTCATCCACATCTGTTCCTGGTCCCCTTGTCACTAGGTGATCACATAAATCAAGGGCTTTATCCATGGGAAAATACGGTCCCACGACGCGGGCTATCACTTCTATCGAGGGCCAGACCGCGAGCAACTTGCGTCCTCTTTCTGGTAGTCTTGTGTCCTGCTGACCTCCTAGCGGCTCGATATGATAATCTTAGGCGACAAATCAAGTCCTGCCCATGACAGGTTCTGTGGTTGCACGAAATCTCTAAGTTGAGCATCGAACAAACCGGTCCTTATATGGCAGAGGCGATGCGCTCGTCCACGGCAGGTGAACCATATCGAAGAACAACACCTATCACACAGATATACTATCACCATCACCTTTCATGAGCCCCGCCCCACAGCCAGAACCACCCTTCTTCACCTAATCACAAGTTGTACTAACACTCATCCCACTTTATTTGTACTCACAACACCAAACTCTATTTTACGCATTTTGTAAAGTAATAATGTAAGGTGTGATAATGGCGAAGCATCATGAGGGGGGGAAGTCCTAAGCATACTAGTAATTAAGATAACTTTCCAGTCATTAAAATAATTAACGACGGAATTTTTATGTTTAATAAGGATGTGTCGACAACGGGTAATCAAGGCATATAGTAGTATTAATGACGAGTAACTGACATTAATATAAATATACTAGCAACATAGGTTTAATAACTAAGCAATGGTTTTAACATAAGTAAAATATCATGCAAGCATTTAACATCAGGGCTCTAATAGGTGCATTGCAAAATATAGGATAAATATGATCAAAGGTGTTAGAGCTTGCCTGCAAACTCTCGTAACTTAATCTTCGAAGCTTGAGTCTTTGGATTCTTCCACGAAATCTGTGTCTTGAATCTTTGGGTTGATGTCGAGTCTCTGGCTTTTCCTCACAATCAAGTCCTTCTGGCTCCTCTTTGACTTCTGGCGCTCAGCGTCATCTACGGGATAAATCACGCCTAATAAAACTACCGCAAGAAAGAAAACTCGAGAAGAACCAAATAAGATCGAATAAACTTTGAAGGAGAACCAATTAAACTCGAAGGAAAAACCGATGATACGAAGGGCATGCGTGATATGGTGGTTTATCAAATTACTACCTTATTTTACGTAGGGCTTTACTAGATAATGCGAGGGATTGTCTATAGTGATGGACATGCATGACTGTAGTGGGTGTTGTGATGCAGTGTATGCTCATGCTGTAGTGTTTGTGTGGTACTAGAACTTTTATTTGGGTGTTCTAGGTGTGAGACACATTATTTCATTTAGGCCTTATCTTAATGTTATTACCAAGCTTTAGTGATTGCATATATTCTAAGCTTATTTTAGTTAGCTCTTAAGCACTTACATGAGTAAGCTATGTGGCGTATGCATAGCTAAGTGTCTGCAGCACTAGTGTCTTGTACGGATATAAACTCATATAAGGCTTGTGCTGATAGCGTGCTCGGCGGGTGCGCTGTCATATTTATGTGAAACCTTAATTTGGAACTATTTATTATGGGTCAGTTGTTTAGCTAGATTCTTTCTAAGTTAATTATATTTAATGCTTGAGTGATAAAGTGAGTGTATAGTGTGTGTTCCCATGATATGGATTCGAGAGTGAGTATCCATATGCGCCGGGCACTCGCACTTGCTAGTGGTAGCCACGTGTAGATGTGTCGTAAGTGGTTGGATGGCATGTGATATGCACATTGCTTGTGTGCGCACGCACATGTGCATGCACGGGTACATGCAGTGCCGGTGATGGTGGTGCGGCTATGCAGGCATAAATGTATCCCATGTGTGTGTGTGTATGCTTAGGTATGATGTATTATCAATTAATTAGTCATCTTCTAATATGCAAGCATTTCACAGTAATTAGATTTATCATTTGATTTTACTCTATCTTTTAAACTATTAAAGTTAACGAGTGAATAGTGTGTTACTACATGCATATGCAAAGGTATTTGTACTCATGTTTAAATGTATGCTTTTATGGCCATCGGCTAGCATATAAAGATATGTGTGCCTATTGCATGATCTAGTTCATTGTATAAAGGCGAGATGCATGGTAGGTTATTAATATTTTAATTCTTCATATGCATTTATAACTACCGTACACTAAGCACGAGTGCACGTGGGGTGTGTTCTAAACTGGCACAAATTTCAAGTATGTGTATAACGTGCTATCTTTTATTTATTTAATGATCCACATGCACGATATTACTAGTAATTAGCAATTAATTATTTAGCTTCCACTATTTGTAATCATGTCATAGTAATTACTAGTAATTAACACAATTAATTACTAAATTCTATTTTTGCAAATAAACTTCTAAAGCTAATATGTGGTGTAGGTACTATTACATGTGAATCTAAGATAAGATGCATAAGTGTGCAATTAACTATTTAATTTCTAAGGGCATGTAATTATTAGTAATTTGTAATTAGTTACTTGATTCCTATCTTTATAATTAAACAACTAAATCTCATGTATGCCACATATATTAATGCGTGTGAATGTATGGTAGGATGCTTTTTACTATCTTCTTACTTTCTAAAATATAACTAAGTAGATAATACAAGTATGTGACTACTAATTATTTTACAGTTCTAACTTTAAACTAAATCACATAGAGCTAGCGTGGACATATGTACTAATGTATTTTAATAATGCTACAATAATTTATGCTAATAGGGGAATGTGCATACTATAACTATTATGAAACTATGCATGAAATAAGTCAAAATCAAATACTCACATTGAAAATCCATGAAATCTAACAAAAGGAATAAAAGATTAAACTCCAGAGAAGCTTACCAATAAGAAAACCAGCGTGATCAGAGATTAATTGGTGATTGGATAGCTTGTGTGATGAGGCTCGAGTCAACGATTCCAACGGTACAAAAATCTCAAAAACGGATTTAAGATGGAGTTATCACATTTAGAAGATATATGGGAGTTCTAGGGCCCTTTCTGTAATTATCAAAAAGGTCGAGGGACCTATCCGTAAATAGACAGAAGGTTACAGGGGCCTAACCGTAAATCAGTGGGGCGGGAGTATAAAAGGTTGGGCTAAAATATAATTAGCAAAAATATTAGGGGGTTTACAGTAAAATGGCAGGGACATAGAATGTTATTTGTGGGATGACACGGGCTAGAGTGTAAAAGAGGTATTTACTGGATTTATAGGAATTATTTTTGTAAAGGAAAATCTTGTGGACCAATTCCACTGTGGCCGTGGACCTGGCCCATCGGTCCATGGTGGGCCGGAGCTATGTGGAGCGTCGGATCTCAGATGAAGGGGTGTGATTTAAAATGGATGAAGAGGTGGCTTAGATCAAATCTGGACGGTTGACTCCGAAATAGACGGCCGAGATTTCACAGGTTCTAATCCTGGCTGTCCATTTCGGACTGGAGGGCAGAGGCGCACGCGCGACCTGCGCGGCGGTCTAAGCGGCGGCCGAAACAGACAGGCGGCGGCGCCGGTGGCTGAGCTCGCCGGAGGAGGGAAACTCGGGTCACGGCGCTCCAATTTTAGAGGGGAAAGGCTCAGGAGACAGAGCAGACTGAGGCGGATTCACCTGGGGTGATCTCGTTGCCCGACATCGGCCGGAAGCGGCCCGCGACGGCGAGGGGCGTCGCGCGGCAGTGGTGCTCGCGGAGGGCGGCCGGGATGAGGTCGTCGCGTCACAAGGAGGGGCGCAGGAGGGGCAGACCATGATGGCGAAGCTTCTGGTGGGCTCTACGCAGTCGGCGAGGGACTGCGACGTGCCGGGGTCAGAGAGCTGCCGGCGCGCGGCGACGGCCTTCGGTGCCAGTGCGCTAGCACGACCGGAACCACTCGGGGCTTTAGGGGATAGAAGGAGGGGCTTTCCTAGAAGCTAGAGGAGCAGGAAAAAGGTCGTGGGAGCTTGCAAGGGCGGCGAATCGGCGGTGGCCGTCGATGGAGAAGGAGTGATTTTTGGGGAAAACTTGAAATTAGTTGGCTCGGTGCTTGGTTTGGGGGCAGGTGATACTCAGGGAGCTCCGCGCCTCTTATAGCCGACGAGGGGAGCTGCGGTGGAGGGATGGCGACGTTCGGCGTGGGGGATGAGCTTGTATTTACGGCGAGGCGTGACGTCCGGACACAATAGCGGCTCTGCGGGTGACGGCGGGTGCACCAACGCATTGCACCGAGTTCCAACGCGAGGAGTGATGACGAGTGACGAAGGTGGCAGGGGCGCGCGCACGGCAATTGGCGAACGATTTGCCCTTGTACCAGCAGACGCGCGGCGCGATGATGACGGTCGGCGCGAGCTTGGGACGGTGTCGGGGTTTGCGGCACGGTATGAAGGCGGCTGGCACCACAGAGACGCGGCGAGCAATGATGGCGTCCGCGGCGGCAGACGGCGCGCGCGTCGGTTGGCGGGGCAGCGAGCCAGAGAGGGGGCGACGCGAGGTGGAAGAGGATTGGGGAGGAAGAAGAAGGTGCTGCGGGCTGGGCCGAAGCTGGGCCAAGGAAAAGAGGAGGGCCTGTGTGGAGGGAAAAAGGAAGGGGAGGCAGGCTGGGCCAGGGAAGGGAGAAGGAAAAGAAGGGCGGCCCAAATCCAAAATGTGGAATTTCTGATTTGATTTGAATTCAAAGATTGAATAGACTCATTTGAATCAAACTGATTTTAAAATCCAAACGCAAGGAAACGACAGGAGAGAAAAGAAGAGGGAAAAAGAAGTCAAGCACTTGTCACACATCAAAATTTTAATATTTCACGAAAATTCAATTTAGCTAGTTTAATTAGATGTGACTTTTATCTTTTGCAAAAGAGAGGAGAGAGAGAGAGAGAGAAAAAAAAAGAAAAAAAATGTTAGGGTGTTTTGTTAGAAGAATTTTGAATTTCGTATTTTAGATTTATGGCCAAAATTCAGGGTGTTACAGGGCCGCACATGCCGAGGAAGGTGTCGGTGCACTTGAACTGCTTGCCGCCGGAGTACGTCTGCACGACGGCGCACTTCTTGCAGACGGGGTCGCACTTCTTGGCGACGTCGTCGCAGGTGTAGAGACCCGAGAAGGAGAAATTGCAGTTGGTGCAGCACTTGAGCTGGCCCGGGTTGATGTCGATGGCCTTGCTCTCGCCCGCAACAGCTGCATATCGTCAGTGAATGGCAACGCTATTCAGACCAATCAGCCGCGTAACTAGTGGGATGAGTCACATTAACAATCAACTAATTAGATGGAGGGTTACCGTTTTCTTTGGCCACTGTCGCGAAGATCCCCATGACCAGGGCGGCCTGGAGGCACACGATTACCAGTAGCGTGCTGGTCTTCATGGTTGCTCGATTAGCTGGAAGTTTCTCTGTCGTGCTGATAGCATCGCATTGGAGAAGCCCTACTTACAGACGTTGGGATTGGAGCATGGCATTTCTCCGTTCCTCAATCGCAATTGTATTTTCCGTTTTTTAGTGGTGGATGCTTGTTAGGCGAGTCTTTGACTCATGGCTGCGTAGAGCACATTTGTTCTCTCTATTCATGTCCAATCGTCCTCATCCGCACGGAGCAAAATGGACAGGAGTGATGTAGTTGTCGTATCAGCATAATCAATCTCGTGGGTAGATACCTCCGGAAATGCAGCGTACGCACATTATTAGTTGTAAACTAGACAATACAAAAAAAAAAGAGCGTGTGAGAAAATGATTAGTGGGTACATTCAGTGGAAGAGCACAACTTCTCTACTGGAGCAGAATAAGCGCTTCGATTAATTTGCTAGAAATACCGTGCGGCTTTTTGCCGCACGTCTCTTGTTTGTTGCTACTTATTTGTATAACCTTATTGTTAAGCCATTATGTACCATCACGTAATAGATTATGGTCTCCAAAAATAGTGGATAGTATATTTCACTATGATATAATATGGCGCTTCCAAACATTTACATATCAAAATACATGTTTCATATTTTCAAAATATAAGGCTAGGTATAAAAAACAGATATAAGAGCCAAATGCAAATTTTATACTTTACAACGTTGCTGCCAACTGAGGTGATCAATCATGCTGAAAGGTTTTGCTCATGAGAGGGGCGGTTAATACATACACGAATGATGAGATATAGTTTGACTTACAAAGTACTAAATACTTACCTTTCAATGCACCGCCGAACTTAAATTTTTTTATTCTTTAAATTGCATAATAGGCTAAGACAAAATAGGGAGTTCTAATAAACAGGTGTTACACAAAGAAAATAAAATGGCGGTGAATTCTCTCTTTCATAGCAAATCAGAATATCAACAGGAGGATGAAAATGTTCATTCATAAGCCAATTTGCAAACTCCGTGTACTTTAAAGAACCATCATTCCAAGGACGTTGCTGCAAAATGCACAATATGAGATAAAAGCTTCAGAAGACTAAAAATAAAAACTCCTAGAACATAATGGAATTTTAAAAGTTTCAATCTGTTACCTGCAAGTGGGATTGGAACAACTACAAATTTTTATCCCAAAGAAATTTAAGAAATTCCAACAAATAAGATCTGTAGAAAGATAGAAATGTATTATAAAGGATTAGAATAAGAAAAAAGTAGCCTCATAAAAGTAAGTAGAATGGTGGCTACTTTTGAACCAGCCCCAATTACCGCAAAATCGAATGAGTTCTGTTAAGAGTGGAAACAAAGCATGATTGAGTATATATTATGTTAAGATGACTGAATCGAATGAGTATAAAGCAGCATATAAAATATTACAAATGTGATCATGCAATAAAATCTTAACTAAGTGCACAAATATGGACTAATTAATTCAAAACACTGAAACAATTTAATGCACTAAATCTGAGTGTTGAAGATATGAAGGTTAGAAAAGCCATAAAATTGTCTCTCTTATTTAGAAGAAGAAACATTGCTAAAAAAACAAACTGTCACGTTTGAGTACTAAAAAAAACCTTTTGACTAACTTGCACACAGTATAAAAGTAAGGAGAAATTCCAAATTACTACCCTTAAGTATAGCCAAAGTCCAGATATCCTTCTAAAATATTTTTTATTTAGTTTATCCCCACATCTTTGCCATTTGATTCAATTTACACTCTACTACAATTTATCTTTTTTTTTGTTTCTCCATACAAATTATTTCTAGGAACGTGAAAAAAATAATTAAAATTAACCTGCATATTTGATTGCATACCTGGAGGGAAGCAATCTTCTTGATTTCATCTCCATGGTCTTCTCCAGCATTTTTATGGCATCATCCTTGCTGTTAAGTTCCTAGGATCAATCAGCTATGCCAGACTCTGTAGGACGAAAACAATCAAACTTATGTACTTAAGAGTTTCTGTCAAGATATATGACAAAAATATTCAGATCAGCTTTGAGTGTAGCAGAAGCAGCATTATTAGCCAAGACGTTATTTCAGAGCAGGCTCATAAATTAAATTTATTAGTGGTAAAGCATCTTCAGAACAGTACAAATTTACAGTTTTACTCAAAATGAAAATGTGTGCTTCTACCCGAGCATTAAATTCAAGATAGCTAAGGGTCTGTCTGGTTTGGGTGTGAGCTTTTGGCGTGATAGCAAAAAAGCGTAGCAGTCTGGAGCAATGTATAAATAAAATGTCAACGTACATTAAGATCAAACCTGTAAATTTTGTCCTAAGATTAAAACATTAACAGTGGCAATTATGTAACTTGGAGCTTGAACATATATACTCGTAACAACGAAATACTCCGTATCAAATAAGAATATGGTAGTGATTATTCTACAGGCATTTCAATTTGGATTGAGTCCATAATCCAAGCAAATCAGCTAGAACTCCAGCTAAAACAACATATCTTTATCCAGATATTCTGCCCAAGTCTCTACCCTCAGTCCAGGCCAATTCGCAGACACTAATCGCAAGTTTGCAACCCGACGTTGGGGTTCGTGGTCAGAGGAACGAACCTTTCCCGCCGCCGGCAATCTTGAACCGAGAGTTGGCTCCCACCGCTGGAACTGCAGGGGTCAGCGGGGCCTTCGATCCCGCCGTTCGCGGCCTCCACCCCTCCAGCAGCATCCATTTGGGAACTGGTGTTTGTGGCATTCCATCCGAAGGAGAGCGAGGGGTGGCGCCGGCGCTGGGCGGCTAGGCTGGGGGAGGTCG
>BCLF01000011.1:1712103-1723189 GCA_001602275.1 Zoysia japonica
GGGGGCGGCGGAGCGGGAGTTGCGCGGGGCGGGCGGCAACCGGGGAGGTGCGGGTGCGGGGAGGGGCGAGCGGCGTGGCTGCGAGGATGGGGTGCGAGAACGGTGGCGTGGGGAGGGGCGACGTGTCACAATCTTAACCGGGCGACGTGGCATAATCTCTGCCCGAGAAAATGTTCCAACTTTTGTATATAGAGATTGTTCTAGTGCTCTCAGCAAGACCTCCAAATTTGATCGATCAAACACGTACGGCGCACTCTAAACTCTAAAGTGTGTTATAAAAATAGTGTCTCTGTTCCTAAACAACAGGTTTAGTTTATTTTTAACTAGAACTCTCATCCTAATATTAACAATTTTGAAGGAAGTAAGCTCATAGGGAATTTATGTCATGTGTGGTCAGTCATAACCGTACTTTTTTAACGAGATGGTTATACGATGAGAGAATTATTCCGATGAATAATACCCCTGAAAGTACTATAACCTTATCATTAATTAGCATTCTTAACAATTAAATCAGTTAAGCAGCCGTTTGGACGGCGGCGACCGCTCACCCTGACATCCCAGCAGTGCCAGTGACCCGTGATTGCAGCCAAGGAAAGAACACGAGAGCGTGTGATACTTTCTTCCCTTCGAACTGAACATGGGGCCCCAACGGTCACCAGCCGGAGAGAGCGACGTTCATGGCGAAGAACCAGCAATCCCTCGTTCCAACCACCTTCCACCCCTTTCCTCCATAGATTTCGCCCCCAATCGTCAGATTGGCATTCCGCAACCCTCTTTTCCTTAGATTCTCCTCGGCTCCCAAAGGATTAACCCCCGACCACCAAGCTCGCAGACCCTCATCCACCCCATCTCACACCATCAATCGCCCCCTACCTTAACTCCATCCAGAAAGCTTGATCCGTGACCCTGCTGTTGCTAGAAGAGAAGCCCAGCAGGTGCGCCTGCTATTCCGTTCAGAAGCTGCTGTCAAGGGCAATGCTTTCAAGTGCTTAGGTTCCAGTACGATCTCATCGACGTCAGCTCCGACGGATCCCGCCCCGAAGCTCTGCAGATCCTTTGCTGATGCAGTGAAGTTTGGTTCGCGTCTCTGAGATTCTTCGCCGGCGGCGTCCCCCCGGCGATCGAAGGTACGGTTCGCCTCCTCCTCGACAGTCATGCTCTTTCATTCTGTTTCGCCCCCCTTTGAGGTGGGCTGGCTGTGCGGCCCATTTCGGCCCAAGAGCCGTTGGGCGGCCCAAGCCCCATTGAGAGGATCCATCCTGAAGAAGTCAGGCAACGGCGTGAGAGCCCAGTTTCAACCTTCCTCTGGCATAGAATCCTGGCACTGATTTGCTACAGTCCCATGTCCATCATCACAGCAGCTCGGTAGTCCTGAAGAACAGAGGTGTGAGGAGTCTGAACAGCAGGCTTGGCCGGTGGTGCGAAGTAAATGCTGGTGGAGGAAAGAGATGAAGGCTGACATTCATTCTCATCGAGCTGCATCCCTTCCGTCCCGGGCGCATGTTTTCAAGGTAAGAATGGTTGGTCGCTGCTATAACTGCTTGGCCAAAGATCACTAGTCGGCGCAGTGCAGGGACCCTGTGAGGCGTTGGAAATGCTGGGGCCTGGGTCATATCTCATCAAGATGCAGAGCAGCTTCTCTGATAGCGAAGCATTATGAGCAACCACTGAAGCAGCTTTGTTCTTCAGCTTTCACCTCTCCGACTTGCTTTGCCTCAAAACCCTCTTGCACCCCTTCCTCCTCACGCTTCTTTCGGCACCCAACAAGTAAGAAAATGGAGAGGAGGCTTTCATTTGCCAGCGGATTCGCAGGGTCTCAGTCACAGGGGCAACGAGCTGCTCCGCTGAGAGGACAGGAACTGGAGATGTTGGAGAATACCGTCAACTTCCCTGGCAATCCTCGCTTCCGGCCAAGAGTTGCCTTCAAGATGGCTCCCACTTCGCAAGACATGAAGCAAAGAGAGAACCTCCTGGAACAACATGCTCTGATGATCACAGAGGAGGGGCCGCTGGGTGCTCTCCAGGGCAAAAGTGAAGGAGATCATCATGCATCATTTTGGGATACGTAAGCATGAGTTCTCTGTTTATCGCAGCTTTCCAGATCCTTTTGTTGCTATCTTCTCAGAGGAACATGATAGAGATGTAGTGTTTGTGACTGATGGACCTGTAGAGTTGCATTTTCTTGCTTGGGACTTAGATCGTTTTGGGATAGGGTGATGCTGCCATACCATGTCAAGCTGAGCATCGAAGGCATTCCTCGTCATGCTTGGTCCCAGGAAGTAGCTGATAAGGTGTTGTGTGATGAAGTCGTAATCCATCATGTGGATGAAGCACGAGAGAGAAGACTGACTTGCGAGCTTTTTGTTGTTGGGCCTTCAGCGAAGACCCTTCCCTGATTCCGCAGATTGTGTTTCTCACCTTCACCGGTCCGGATGAAGATGCAGGAAGAACCCCCCAGATTCACTTCACTCGAGCTAGGAGTATGAAGAGAGGGCATGTGTTCAATGTCTTGATTCACAATGACGTTGTTGAAGACCTTCTCTTCTATCACTATCCGAGGGAAGAGCTCATTGCTGATGGAAATGTTCCATGGCGCGACTTTACTTGGCACTTTGGCCAAGCAGATGAGGAGTTGGATGAGGAAGATTTTCAACCACCCACCTGTTTCTGTGCACATAATAGAGATCAGCGCAGACACTAGTGGGATGATGACGATGGTGACAGGGAGCATAAGCGCCCAAGGGCGAGGGAGTTCATAAGGAGGATGTCTGGTTGGATAGAAGGACGTGGTAGAAACAGAGATCATTAGGGTGAGCGTGACCGAGGCAGTGGTTGGTATAGAGGGGAATCCTCACGGGGGGACAGGGCAAAGTTAACAGGGCCGGTTCCCTCCCTCTGCTCGCCATGATATGTCACTAGAAGATCGCAGAGCTCTTAGGATGCTTTGGCAATCCAAGGGACTGGCAGCTGATATGAAAGCCTCCTCTTACGGAAAACTTTTTGCTAGCTTTGAAGCTAATTTTGGTGTCTTCGAACCAAGTCTGTTACAGAATTTTGATGCCATTCTTATAGTGCCAACAGACACAGCTCCTACTGGGTGCACCGATCAGATCCCCTATTTTGGACCTGAAATTATAACAATCCTTCCTATTGACGCCTTTGATGAGAAGAGCTCACCACAACTTGCGGCAGAAGTCAGCTAGCAGCCTTCTAAAACTGTGCATCAGCAGCCCCATCCTAAGAGGGAGCAAGAGGCTTGTGACGACCAGCAACGAGATGTTGATAACGACTTGCGTGCAGCCAATCCACATCAGATGCACCCCACTATTCAGAAGCAGGGCAAAGATTTACAGGAGGCTTTAAAGCTGTTCAAGCATTCCACAATCAATAGCATTCCTCCTTCAATCCTTAGTACTCCGGTTAACAAAAGTATCTTGCAATCCCCAGTGGCAGTGACTAATAAACTAGTCAAGAAAAGAGAAAGTGCTAGACTGAAGGCCAAGTCTACTAATGACAAGTCTACCATCAGAATGGCCCAGGAGTTAGTGGCGAGAAAATGTGGTATCTTGCAGGAGGATCAGCAACTGGACAACATGACCCTTCAATCATATATTGACATGTATAAAAAGCCTCTTTCTCAGCAGGCTACGGAGGCAATCTTGAAGCTCACGGAGGTTGTTGAGAAGAAGAAGAAGAAAAAAACGCGACAAGAAGAAGAAGGCTGGAGATGTCAAGAAAGGCAAGATCAAAACCAGGGGCAATAAGGAGGCTCTGGCGCAGGCTGGAGCCTAATCGGTGTGCTTCTGCGTCCAGATAGTTGTGTGTCTTATCCTTTGGATAATTTTGTTCTTTTGCGAATCATGTATGCCCGATGTTCTGAGGCACTTGGCTGCTTGCAGCTTGTATATGGTGGATCTCTTCTAGTTGGTTTTCAGTTTCGAACTCTGTAAGCTCTTTGTTGAGCTATGTGAGACTTCGTTGTTATGGGCCTATATCTATGGCATGTGTTACCAGGCCTGCCCCTCTTCTGCTAGCTTTCTCTCCTTCTTCATGGATATATTAACCCAGCAGTAAAATATGTTATCGTGGAATGTACGAGGTCTTAATAGTGCTGCTAGGCAGGAAGATGTGAAGCAGATTATCAACTCCTCCAAGCCTGATCTGATTTGCTTGCAGGAAACGAAGCTAGTTGATGTCAGCAGCAATATAGTTCGTAATTTTTTCAGCTTCAGAACCCGTCTCTGACTGCCAACACTATTTCAGCTACTGTCCTAGACAGCCGTAGAAATGTCTCCTGGACTTTTACAGGTGTTTATGGCCCGCAGGGAGATTTGGAGAAAAAAATGTTCTTAAGGGAGCTTAAACAACTAAAATAGAGTGCCTTGTCGGATTGGCTTATAATGGGGGGCTTCAATCTCATATACAAGGAACAAGACAAGAATAATGGGCGTCTGAATCGGCGCCTTATGCTGAAGTTCAGACGAGCTCTAAACCACCAAGAAGTTAAGGAGATAGATCTAACGGGTAAGAGGTTTACGTGGAGCAACAATCAAGACACGCCCATGATGACTCGTATCAATAGAACATTTTGCTCACCTAGCTGGGAAGATCTTTATCCCAACCCGGTGTTGCAGACTGTATCCTCCTCTTCTTCAGACCATTGCCCCCTCTTGCTTTCTCTGTTGAATGCCCCCAGGATCAGGCCAAGATTTCGTTTTGAATCCTACTGGACAAAAATAGCTGGTTTCTAAGACTGTGTTATGGAGGCGTGGAGCAGTACAGTGCCTAACAGCATGAACCCTCTGTATACCCTACATGCTAAGCTAAGCAAGACTGCGAAGGCGCTCCTTAAATGGTCCAAATCCCTGATTCCACAAGAAAAGCTAGCATTGGCAGTTTGCAGAGAAGTGATTGCTCAGCTGGAAAAAGCTCAGGAGACCAGACCACTTGCACCTTTGGAATGCTCTCTTGTTCGCCATCTGAAATTCAGAATTTTAGGTCTTGCAGCAATAGAGAAAAGTAGAGCAAAGCAAAGGTCTCGTCTCACCTGGATGAGAAAAGGAGACGCCAACACGAAGTACTTTCATATTATGGCCAATATTAGGAAAAGAAAGAACTTCATACATGCCCTGCAACAGACAATGGCATCATTACAACTCAGGAGAACAAGCATACAGCAATTTTTGATTCTTTCCAGCAGCACATTGGCACTTATGCCTCAAGGAGTTGTACTCTGAATTTTGCTAACCTTGGATGGCAACCGCATCAGCTGCATCAGTTAGAGCTCCCTTTCACTGAACAGGAAATCAAGCAAGCAATCTTAGAGGCACCAAAAGAGAAAACCCCGGCCCGGATGGGTATATTGGTCACAGGGGTTGCACCTGCTCAACCAATCCTTTGTGGTGCTCATACCTAAGAAAGGTAACCCTCAGCAGTTAAAGGACTATAGGCCGATCAGCTTGACACATAGCTTTGCTAAACTGGTATCCAAAGTTCTTGCGAACAGACTAAGTCCTGCTCTACAACATCTCATATCTATCAATTAGTTTGCGTTCATTAAGAAGAGATGTATACACGATAACTTTGTTTACGTCCAGGAAGTAATTCGAGAACTTCACAAAAAGAAAATTCCAACTTTGTTCATCAAACTCGACATCTCAAAGGCATTTGACACCGTTAGTTGGCCATATCTCATTGATGTCATGACCCACCTTGGGTTTGGACAGAGATGGAGAGACTAGATTTCAGCTCTATGGGCCACAACTTCCTCCTCTTTCCTTCTTAATGGAGAACCAGGAAGAAGGATCTTGCACTGCTGGGGTGTTAGGCAAGGTGATCCCCTTTCTCCAATGCTCTTCTTGCTTGCTATGGAGCCTGTACATAGGTTATATATGAAGGCACAGGTTATGGGACTGTTGACCAAGCTCACTCTAGGATGCGATGCGTTAAGAGTTTCACTCTATGCGGATGATGCGGCTGTTTTTGTCAAGCCCTTACAGCAGGATCCTGTTGTTACCAGTTCTATCCTCAGCATCTTTGGTCAAGCTAGTACCTTATTGCAAACATGAACAAGACTCAAGTTTTTCCTATTCAATGTGATGGAATCAACTTAAATTTTCTCTCATTGTCTGGTCTAACTTCAGATAAGGAAACCTTCAAGAACAACACTGCAGCCTATTGTGCAAAAAATTGGCAATAGGCTTCAAGGATGGAAGAGGAATTTCATGTCCTACTCAGGAAGAGAGTTGCTGGTCAAATCTGTTCTTTCGTCCATGCCCACGTATTTTCTAATGATTTTCAAAATGCCAAAGTGGGCCATTTCAAATATTGATAGATTCAGGAGAAGTTTCCTTTGATGGGGAAAAGATCCAGAGCACGTTCGTGGTGGACACTGCCTTGTGAACTGGAAAACTTGCATAAGACCAAAAAAATGGGGAGGTTTAGGTATTATGGATCTAGAGAAATTTGGGCGTGCCCTCAGGCTGAGGTGGCTCTGGTACAACTGGGATCAACATGATAGGCCATGGAAAAAATTACTTAAAGTGGAAGATCCTATAGTTAGACCGCTCTTCTTTTGTTTCACTTATGTTGCTATTGGCAATGGGTTAAATACCCCCTTTTGGGAAGCAAGGTGACTGGATGGTATGGCTCCTAAAGACCTGGCTCCTAATCTTTACTTAGCAGCCAGATGCAAGCACCGGTCTGTTTTCACTGAACTTAATAATCTCAACTGGATAAGAAATTTGAGGAGCGTCAACAGCCCTGCTCTCCTGGATGAGTTTATTCTCCTTTTCATGGCCCTTTCATCAGTCAACCTAACTGATCACAGAGACGAGATAGTTTGGAGATGGACGGCCAATGGACAGTTCTCAGTGTCCTCGGCCTACAATTATCAGTTCCATGGCGCTATTTCTTACTTCCCTGCTTTGAGCATTTGGAAAGCCTCCACTGAACCGAAATGCAGATTTTTTGGATGGTTGGTCATGCAAGACAAAGTCCTCACAGCAGAAAACTTGATTAAAAGGAACTGGCCCTGTAATGCGAGTTGCACCCTCTGTTATTGTCAACAGGAAACTACCTCTCATCTACTGACAGAATGTAATTTCACTGAAGCCTCTTGGAATATTGTAGCCTCTCAATTCAATTTGCCAAATTATAACACTCTGATTGCTTCTAGAGGTCCTCTTCAGTGGGTACACGCTATGCTTGCTGCAGGTAACAGAAAGGAGAAGGCAAACAAACTTGGAATTTTGCTCTCCTTTTGGTGGCAAATATGGAAGGAAAGAAACAGAAGAACTTTTGAGCATAAGGAGAAATCTGCCGCTTATGTGGCAACGATAACTTTAGATATGATCCAGTGTTACCTTTCTGCCATAGAGCTTCTCCCTGATTAGCTCCTTCGTCTGGCTTGGTTATCCCTCTGTGTATTGTTTTCTGTGCTCCGCCAGTGTTTGGCTGCCGGCTTTGCTTTGCTTTGCTCTTAGTATTTCTCTGATGTAACCTAAACTTGTTTCCTTTCTATTATCTATCTTGGCAGCGTGTAACGTCTCAGGTCCAAAATACGGCTCGAGATTCGCTCGCACCTCGTGCGGGTCCTACTTGCTTATGCTTTTATCATCGCTTCGCGTAAAAAAATTAACTCGAGTTATTAGTGCATTCTATAGTCAGGTTTTTAAATTTGGCTCATCTCCTCTAACCACCGAGCGGCACTAAACCACCGGCGCTACAGTACGGCATGCGGCTGCAGTACTGTCTTTTTTTCTCTTGAGCCGAGATACTGCACAGCGCTCCTGCCTTTGCTTTAAAAAAAAAAAAAGAACATGAGAGCTCGGAGGATAGGCGTCTCCTCTTGACGGCCGCTCGATCGATCGGCTCCTTCACTTGCGCAACCTGTTTTGTTTTTGGCTTCTTCGCTTTGCTCTTCGTTTCAAGGTTGCCCTTCATGGTGGCACCTAATCCTCGAACTGTCGTGTTCTCGGGTGGAAAACGCTACCAGTTTGATGCCGATGTACCGCGTGAACGCTGCCAGCTCCGCCATTCTCAGAGCGAGGTTTCTGACTACAGACTCGACGGTGATGGTTGAACCAACATGGCTGCCGGGGCAGGCGTTATACCTGTAGTACTGCTCGATTGCTGCAAGGAAAGGAAAACCGGTGCAGACCGGGATGCGGGATTTAAAACAACAGCCAGGGAGTCACTTATTATGTACTCTCTTCATTTTAAAATATAAGTATTTTTAAGTTTAAGTTAACATCAAACTCTTATCAATTTGACTGTTAATAATATAGAGTTAAAAATATTTTACCATATAAAAAATATTTTTTAGATTTATCATAAAATAGGCTTTCATAAAAAAAAAATATTTTTATATTAAAAATTATGTAATTTTTAAGATATTATTAAGTAAAAGTTAAAAGAATTTAATTTTATTCGAATTTAGAAATGATTATATTTTGAAACGGAGGTAGTATTGGTAACAAAAAAGAACAAGTTTCAAGCAAAGCGTAGAGCGAGGCCGGTACGCCATCCTTTTTCAGTTCGACTGTTCTGTTTTGGACAATTAGACTGTCTAAGCTCGATTCAGGCAGGTATTTTGAAAGTCGAAAAAACGCATTCAAGCAAATGAAGCAGCAGTAGTATCTTCCTAGTTTATAGTACTCTTTTATTGGCGTCAAGCCTCCAAACAAAGAAAGTCCACGCAAAAGCAACTTGATAACCTCGTTGTACCGCATCTCAGCCTCCAAACGACCAGTGAATTATCTTCAGTTCCACCATGGTGCCCTCTTGACCGTGCCTACGTCGGCATATCTTGACTTGGAGTCTTGTTCGGACTTATATTACTGGGTCACTATTGAGCAGTGGAAAAAATAGATAAACGCTGAGCCACAGTTAATCAGGACAGAGACAGAGTTGTCGCAGTTGCTTACAGCTCATGGCATTTGTATAGGGCGTATACGACTTTCAAGTCTTTCCGGGCAATTGTTTCTTAGGTGTATTGATTTCAGGCGTCGAAGTTTTCTTGCAGATGCAAGACGGAACAGCGAGTCCGCGGTACTGAAAGGTCATGAATGTGTGTTCTTTCGACAACGAATCACGACTTGGAAATTTCAAATGAAGAATATCCTCTTCAAACCTGTTGGTTGTTGCCTATATATACCTGTTGGCTTCATCCATGATGTCTTAAGATACTTCGCAAAGAGTAATATAAGTGCAAGTCTTTGAAGGTTGCACACAAATCCTCATTCTCATACCTACTTGCTATTGCACATCTTCCATGTACTAGATAGTGGCAAATGGCTGTCGTTGCTTGGGCACTGCTGCTGTTCCATGCACAGCTCCACTCACTCCTCGCCTCCAGCGCCCTTGCCAGCGTCAACCAAACTCACCACTCTCCTCCCACACATTGTCTTCCGGATCAGGCTGATGCCCTGCTCAAACTGAAGCACTCTTTCTATTTCAACGAGTACTCCACCACCACCCTTCCATCCTGGCAAGCTGGGACAGACTGTTGCCTCTGGGAGGGAATCGGATGCAGCAGCTCTTCTGGCCATGTCACTGCTCTGAACCTTGGAGGCTTTGAGTTGAACAGCCAAGGAATTGACCCCGTGCTCTTCAATCTCACGTACCTTAGGGTGCTCGACCTGAGCATGAATGATTTTCTTGATGCATATTATGATGATATTCCATCAGATGGTTTTGAGAGGCTGACTTTGCTGACCCACCTCAACCTCTCTGGATCTTATATCGGGGGTCAGGTACCTGCCGGCATCGGCAAACTCACGAACCTCATCTCGTTAGATCTTTCCTATCGTGCTTTTGACGATCTCTCAAAATATCGTTTCCACAGCCTCGTCGCGAATCTCACCAATTTGAGAGAGCTCATACTTGACCAAGTGCTTATTTCATCTCGTGCAGAAGACTGCTTCAAAGCTCTTGCCAAATCTACTCCACATCTACGGGTTCTTAGTTTGGCGTCTTGCGGGCTCTTAGGTCACATTGATCAGTCTCTCTCCAGTCTCCGCTATCTAGTCAAGATCAACCTCGGTCACAATTATGGTATGACCCCTGGTCCCTTTCCAGAGTTCGTCATGGGTTTTCTCAATCTGAGTGTACTCCAACTATCCGATATTAATCTTGAAGGATGGTTTCCACGAGGAATATTTCAATCCAATAATTTAAAGGTTCTAGACTTGTCCTCGAACCCGAATCTCCTAGGGCAAATGCCAAGTTTTTCTAATGCCAGTTCATTGGAGATTTTGAGGCTTGACATGACCAACTTTTCCTATGAAAAATCAAAATCATCAAGCAACTTCAGTTCAATTACAGAGTTAGGTCTTGACGGAAATGTTATTTCCTTGGATTTACTCTCTTTATTCAGTGCTTCTGTGTCCTTGCGCAAGTTGGTCTTGACACGAATTTTCTCCTTAAGGAATTCTTATTCGGTTTTTTCATGGATGCAAAATATCAGGGAGTTGAGAACCTTGGTACTCTATAATTGTAACTTCTTCACAGAAACACCCTCCTCCATTAGACATTCGAAGAGCAACCTCACAATGAAAATCCTATCTGCAGTGACAATTTTCAAAAATTTAAAAAGCTTGTATATTGAAGAATGCGACTTGTTGGAGAGATTGCCATCCACAATTGGGAATTTGAGTAACTTGGAAAGTTTGGTCATCTTTGATTCTCAAATTACAGGCCCCATACCGCATGAAGTTGGAGCTCTAAAAAGATTGACATCACTGCAATTGATAGACATTGGTCTTTCTGGTAGAATACCAAGTTCAATTGGTAATTTGACTCAGTTGACGGAACTAAATCTTCAAGGAAATCAATTAAGTGGTAAGAGGATTAGATCACACCAAGTATTTTATATGAAAATTGTATGTAGCATACGCTTTACAAGTTGAACTAAAAGTTACTCTATTTGTCTTAGCCTTTTCAATAAAACTGGTGGATTGGGTTACATATTTGTCTGGCTTATATCAGCAGGCAAATTATAACTTATACAGTATAATGTTGTACTATATTACTAGAATCAACCAGTTCCCTAACAGTAGGAAAAGGGAAAAAAAATTAGAAAAAT
>BCLF01000011.1:1726376-1741100 GCA_001602275.1 Zoysia japonica
AGCTTCTAAATCTTCGTGTTCTCGTGTTGAGATCCAACCAGTTTCATGGTTCAATAAGTTACTTCAAAGATGAAAAATCTACAGAAAACTTTCCAAGTTTGCAAATCCTTGATCTTGCATCAAACCACTTCTCAGGCAACTTGCATCCACGATGGTT
The DNA here is from genome assembly GCA_001602275.1 of Zoysia japonica. Classification (NCBI taxonomy): domain Eukaryota; kingdom Viridiplantae; phylum Streptophyta; class Magnoliopsida; order Poales; family Poaceae; genus Zoysia; species Zoysia japonica. The sequence goes on from BCLF01000011.1 coordinate 1,726,534, forward strand.
TGAAACCTTGGAATCAATGGACAAGTACAACAATACAGGACATATCATAGGATATAAGAGCAATACAACTGTCGGGTTTTACAAAGATACTGTCACCATCTCATACAAAGGACACTATGCCACATTTGAACGGATCTTAACTACATTAACAGCAATAGACTTGTCAGATAATGCATTTGAAGGCAGTATTCCTACCTCAATTGGGAAACTTGTTGCCCTTCATGTGCTAAACATGTCTCACAATGCTTTCACTGGAGAAATTCCACGCCAGTTTGGTGGCATGACCGCTTTGGAGTCACTAGACCTATCGTCAAACATGCTATCAGGGGAGATTCCCCAAGAGTTAACAAATATCACCTTTCTTAGCATCTTGAACCTGAGTAACAACAAATTGGAGGGAAAGATACCACAATCACGTCAATTCGCAACGTTCCAGAGTAGCTCATTTGATGGCAACATAGGACTCTGCGGATTTCCTCTGTTAAAACAATGCAGCAGTCCAGATATTCCAAGTGAAGCACACCTTAGTGGCTCCTCTGACAGTGTCGATATTGTTTTGTTTCTCTTTGCTGGCGTCGGCTTTGGAGTGGGATTTGCAGCAGCAATCCTTACGGAACTAGGTTGGATCAAGAGATGGTTGCATAATGTTAATTCAGCAAGATGACCTGAAGGGACACCATTGTTTGAATGTACGCATAGCTTTGTATGGTATATTTTACTGAATGTTGATCAGAGTTATGGTTTATGTTAGCATATAATGAATAAGTGCTTTGCTCCTTTGTATATGCAATATGCTAGTGGCAAAATTGTGATTGTACGGGCAACCTGTACTTGTCCATTTGCTTGTCATGAGTGGACGTTGTGGTCCTCAACACTATTTGTCAGAGCAGCACCTCCAGATGATGAAGGACACAAATTGCTTTCACATACTTGCATTTCAAATATTTCACTCCTTACCATTTGTATCAATGAAGAAAAGGGGAGTTCTACAAGCGGAGCACTGAACCGGAACCGCCAAAAGACACACTTGCTCATTTTTGCATGTAAAGGTGACGCCTCGGTTTAGATACCGGTAAAATCGAAGGAACCATATGTACGGGCTATATGTTTCGATCGGCCAACTGTGTTGCTGAACGTGTGCGTCTTTCTGAATGGGATGAGTCATTGCAACACATCATAGTTGTGTTGAGGTCGAAACGATCCGGATCAGCACATCACGCGTAGATCCGTATACGGAACGTCAAGGTAACCTTGACCACAATTACAACAGCAACTGAAAAATCAAGCTCAGGAGGGACCCGTCGGAGTAAGAACTTCCTAGGGTTGATCTAGGCTCAGTAGACCAGCCGAATTAGCTTCACACATCGTCGGGACAAGATAAGAACAGAGTTAGGGTAGAGAAGGGATTATGGTTTGAGAGGTAAAAAAGTAAGGTACTTTGATAATAACGATTGGGTTTCCTTCTCAATCGGCCTTAAGCCTCTTTATATAAAGGTGAGATGGTCTTATTCTGTGGAGCCACAGATTCTACTAATTAAAAAACATATTAGATCTTATCTGCTAATAAAACTATCAAAAACAACCTTTCTGAACACTCCAGTAAGTTACCGAAGGTAAACTTTACCAAATACTCCGGTGAGTTCCGGACGGACTCCAGAAGAGGTGGTCTTGAACACTTCGGCTCCACTCTCGAACACTCCGGTCCAATTCTAGAAAGGGGTCTACCAGATATTTCGGCTTGTTACTGGATACTCCAGTGGATCTAACTCCGATTCCAAAAAGGGGTTCATTGGACACTTCGCCTCTTTACTAGACACTTCAGTGGGTTAAAAACCCGTTCCAAAAGCGGTACTACTGGAGACTCAGGTAAAGTGCTGGATGGTCTGGTACTTGCAATTTTTCAGTGTCAACATACGCCCTCCTATTTTTTTTGGTAAAGTTAACGTACCATAAAACATTCTATGTACTAAAAAAATGTTTAAGGACGATGGTTCCTCTGACTCATCGGCTGTATCGTAACTTTAGCAATGATATTTTTCATTTCAACTACTCTTCCTTAAGTTTCTTATCATATACTCGGGTGATACTTTTTTAAGTACCGACCATTCAAGGCCCTAGGCAAAGGCTCTCCTTGCATAGTTTCTACTATGTATGCATTCCCAGCTATGACTTTGACTGTCTTATATGGTCCCTTCCAACTAGGAGACCACTTTCCAAATTTGTTGCTTTTCGAGCCAACGGGAAAAATTGTTTTTCAAACTAATTCACCCATCAGAAAAGTTTTGGTCTTCACTTGCTTATTGTAAGCTTTAGCAACTCTTACTTTGTCCTTCTCAATTTCTCTCAAAGCATTTAAATGCTTATCGGTAACTTCATCAATATTATCTAGCATTAATGTATGATATTCACTAACAGACAAGTTGTTTTGCTTCGCTAACCTTAAAGCATCCAGATTTACGTCAACGGATAAGACGGCCTCTTGTCCGTATACAAGCTCATAAGGCATAACTTTAGTAGCTCCATGTCAAGATATATGATGAGCTCATAAAGCTTCCGATAAGACCTCATGCCATCTTTTGAGATCATCTTCTATCTTTTTCTTGATAAGTTTAATCAAAGTTTTGTTACTAGACTCGGTCTGACCGTTGAACTAAGCATAGTATAGAGATGAATTGATTAGTTTAATCCTATAAGATTTAGCAAACTCACGAACTTGTCCAGATATAAATGAAGTACCTTGGTCCGTAGTCAGATTTGCGGAATGTCGAATCTATGAATGATATGCTCAGTAATGAAATCAATGACCTCCTTGTGCGTCATGTTCTTGAGAGCAACCGCTTCGGTTCACTTGGTGAAATAGTCTGTTGTGACCAACACGATGCAATGTCCCTTCGAAGATGGAGGATGTATTTGCCCCACAAAGTCTAATCCGCATCCTTGGAATGGCTATAGCTTTATAATGGGATTTATCACGGCAGCGGACACTAGCTGGACATTGCCAAACCTTTGACATTCTTCACACCCTTTATAATAGCGATAACAATAGGCAATTATGGTAGGTCAATAAAATCTAGCCCTCTGTAACAGTCGCTTCATCTTCGGAGCAAATTGGTGCGTACCACAAATATCTTCATGAACTTCTCTCATGGCCACTTTGACTTCTCATCATCTAAACACTTCAAGAGCAAATCATCTCTCGTTTGGCGGTATAGATTATCACCAATCAAGGTATATTAAAAGCCATATGCCGAACTTTCCTATCAACACTTTGATTTGGATTGCGAATGTAAGAAATTATAAGAATTCTCCAGTCGGATGATTCGGCCTCATTATGTTTCAATTTGCTACTAGCCGAATCTTCAACTTCTAGAACTTCAGCTCCAAACATCGGTTTCTTAGCAATGAAAAATCTGCCATTGCTAACATTGTAACCGGATGTTTGTTGTGCCAAATCATAAGCTCTATTATTCTCTTGCCTAGGAACATAGTGTACATGAAATTCATCCATACTCTTAACAATATCTAGGCACTTATCTAAAATTGTATTCAATGATCCATTTAGACATTAAAAATTCTCAACAATTTGTTGCACTACTAGCAATGAATAACCAAAAGCTTCTATATGCCTTACTCCTATGGATTCTAACATCTCTAAGTCGAAAAGCAGTACTTCATATTCGGCTTGATTATTAGTGCATATGTATTCCAATCGGTTAGCAAATTCAAAGTGCACATTATGAGGAGTAATCAACACCACACCAATACCTTGACCCTCTTTGCAAACTGATCCATCAAAATATAATTTCCAAGGAGTAAAAGTCATATAACCAACATATAAATTGTGTTCTAGATCAACCCGATGTTCAAAATTGGAATCAGTCTTTTTCGCCACATCGCGTATAAAGGGAATCGAACCCAACTCTTCCACGAAACCCCCCCCCCCCCCGAATGGTCCTCCCTTAGCTCAATGAACTTTGCCTAGTTTTTTTCTTTTCAGTTCTCATAAGTTTTTGCAAAATTTGTCCTTTCGTAGATTTTAGTGACTCATAGGCTAAATCATACCCAATCAAAGCATCTACTCACTTACCAAGCTTTTCACTAGATATTGGTCTATGTAAAATATATTTGATAACATTGGTTTGACAAGCGACTACGTAAGTACTAGACAATAAATAATGTCTCAACTTTGTACAAGCATGGTATAGGGAAAAAAATAACTTCTCAATAAGAGTGTACCTTGTTTTCGTATCTATCAACCTTGGACTCATATATGTGATCACATACCCCTTCCCTTCGGTTTTTTGTGTCAAAACAACACCAACCACATTGCCCTTCGCTGCAATATAAAGACGAAAAAGAGCTCCCCTCCTAGACGCTCTAAGAACCAGTGGTTAGGACAAGTATTCTTTGATCTTATCAAAAGCTTCTTGCAGTTTGTCTTCCAAGTGAATTCAGCTTCATTTTTTGAACAAAGAATAGGAGTGAATGTGTTGATATTCCCTGACAAGTTGGAGATGAATCTTCTCAAATAATTTACCTTTTCTAAGAACTTTTGCACATCTCTCTTACATGTGGCCGCTTGCATCTTTTGGATTACTTCTTTTTTTTTAGGATTTATCTCTATGCCTTTCTTGTGAATAATAAAATCTAAGAACTTTTCCGTTGGCACACCAAAAGCACAATTGAGCGGATTCATTTTCAAACCATAGCAGAACATAGGTTCTAAAGCAATACGCAAATCGGCCAAATATGGGTCTAAGGCAGCCAATTTGATCACCACATCATTTATGTAAACTTTCATGACGACACCAAGTAAGTCGTGAAAGATAAAATTAATGGCTCTTTCGTATGTGGCATCTGTATTTTTCAACCCAAAAGTCATGACAACCCATTCAAATAAACCAACAAAACCAGGACATCTATGTAACACTTCGTGTTTTGATTAAACAAGAAACGTTGTCAAATTCAAAATTTTTGGAACCGAGCTCTAAAATAATTCAAACAAATTTCTGACTTCAATTAGAATTCAAATTTCAAATATAAGTTCAAAACTTTTTAAAACAATATTGTGAAATAAAATTCTTTTATTAAATATACTGCAAAGAATTGAATTTTAGAAACTTTTGTGAAATTTTATTTGCAAGTTATATGGCCCAAATGAATTATTTCTCTCAAAATGATTACCAGTTTTCAAAATTCTATAGGATAAAATTTATTTGGAATTTGAACTTGGGCCCAAAATAAAAGTTGTTCCTCTCAAAATTTTCTACCACTCTGCAAAATTTCAAGATTTTTAGATCTAAGAAAGGTTTGTTTTCAGAGCAAAAACAGTGCAGCACAGAAAATCAGCGAAAAATCAGAAATTGGAAAAAGGCCGCAGGCCCCACATGTCAGCGGCCCAGGCCGCCCTTCCCCAACCTCCAGCGGACAGCCCGCCCGTACAGGTGCCAGCCGCGCGCCTCTTGCTGCTGCAGGGGTGCCACGACCCCAACGGTCGTGTTCGGCCCCAACTTCCACGCGGACATGACACCCTCTCCGTGTCCAAAGCCCTCGGCGCCTTGCGTCTCTCTCTCATTTTTCTCTGAACCCGGCCGCCACCTCTCTCTCTCGCTGATGCCTCCGTGGAGTGCCTAACCGGATCCATCCCCGGCTGTTATTCCGCGGCGAGAAGCTGCGCCCAGCCCTTCTAGGTCCTGACGAACTCAGCTCGCCTCCTAGTCCACTGAACTCGTGGGATATGAAGTTTTCCCCAAAAGCGGATTCTCCAGACTGCCGGCTGTTCTCCGCCTAAGTCCGGCTGTTACCGGTGACGATCCGACGATTCCTTCTGGTTCCCCGCTCATTCTTTCCTTGCGCACCTCTAGGACCCTGCGTTCCTGAGAATCGTTGGCTACTGATGCAGGAATTTCGAATCGAAGTCGCGCCGGCTGCCTGACCTGACCCTCCCCGCCAATGACGACCTCCTTCCGGTCGTCTTCCATGACGACATCACCCACGCCGCCCTTCTCCGGCCTCTGCTGAAGCTTGTGGCGCAAGCCTTTTGATTTTTCGTTGTCTGTACCGTGTGCCCCTCCTCGACGAAGTGGCCGTCCCGCCGCCCGTCGCAGTCGGACCGTTCCGGTGAGGCACGCACCTCGAGAACCCCCTCTCTGGCTTCCCCTTGTCGCGACGGTCATTTTTGTGCCGCTCGTTCTGAGTTCTACCGCCATCAGCCCCTCACCGGTGAGGGTGCCGCCGCACCGGTCGTCCTGCCGCCATGGCCGAACGCGCACGCCTGGGACCGAGCTCCCCTCACTTGGGATCCTCTGCGCCGTCTCGGATCTCGTGCGGCATCCTAGTGGCCAACCGTGTGGCCTCTCCTTTGGGCCGGGTTTCCAAGTGGGTCGGGAAACTGTAGCCCGTGGAGCAACAAGGCCTAGCTGGCTGGTTATTCTTTGATTATTTGCAAAAAGATCTATTTAATTAATAGAAAATAGTTCCAAATTTCTAAAATTTGTAAAAAATTCATTCTAGCTCAAAAAATTATGAAATAAATTTTATTAGGATCCTCTTAACCAGAACAATATTTTGAAGCTAACAAATTTTTATTTTATGTATGAAAATAATTTATTTAATTTAGATCACCCAAAACTTCATTTATGCATTATCATTGTTCCTTGACATGATAAAATCTTGGAAAATTCACTTTTTTGTTTCTTTAACTAAACTTTATGTTTTAGAAAAGTTTCATATTTATTTTTATCAAAAATAATTTTATAAATAATTTGTTGTGTTTAAATTGTGTTTAATTCATTTTAAATCTATTTGATTCCAACAAATTCCGAAAATTTGTCAAAAATTAGTTTATAATCTCTCTGTTATTATTGAAAAAACCAAATTATACTCTATGTTTTCAAAAACTATTTTATATGGATTTTATAACTAAAATTTCTTGTCACCTTTTGAAAATAAAAGACTATCATCGCATGTGATTTAAATTCAAACCTTTGACTTTTATAGATAAGCATAATTCAATTTCTTGCATATCATTTCATGTCTAGGGCCTGAAGTTGCCGAGGAAGAGTTCGACGACGTTCCGTTTGTCGAATATTCTAACTTTGAACAAAGCCCAGACAAGCCTCGGTGCATTAACTTTGTTTTAATATTTTTTCTTTTATCACCATGTATGGCTAGTAACGTGCCTTAGGTTTATAGGAATCGATTGAAACCGTAGACTGTATAATAGCACCTTCTACCTATGTTAGTGTCTTTGTATGGGTATCTCGATGTAGAGCTAGGCTATGAGCTTTAGTTAACGGTAGAAGTCGAGTGAATGAGAACTTCACTTTGAGATATAGATTTTACCTCTGGTTCAAAAGTATCGCTTGATTTGATGAGGTTGGATTATAAAAGCCTGAAAGATTGAGGTTGGTTATGAAATTACAAGAAATGATAAGTTGAGACCGGACAGGAAAGCATAGGTTGACAATAAGAAAGGAGTCCTGTGTGCGGTAGCTCTATCTGTGTCGATTAAGGACTGTACCGTTGTCGGCCCTATTGAGCAAGTTTGAATAGTACTGATTACATACTGGATATATGGGTCACAGAAAACTGATACAGCCCAATGTGCATAGTGACTCGACGTAACCGAACTTCTATTCTGGAGATGATTAGAAGTGAAAGCTTTGGGGCTAACCATAGATAGACCCAGTGAGGTTATCGCATGGAGGACCACTGCTCAGGAGAGTTGAGCATTGAACCGATATTATGTATCATTGGTGTGAAAGATTGCCACGTACGAATTCTTAGAAGTGCGTACGTATCGTGTAATCAGGTTTCTCCAGCTAGATGTAAATCGATTCGAATCGCTGCCCTTCACAGTAACGAGTACCACTTGTTTCAGTGCGCCACATTGTAGTTAAGATGTGAAATAATAGTGAAATAAGAAAGTATTATGATTTGCTGGTTATGTTTATTATAAATTGTTTGGCAATCATGATTGTAGTAGTTGATAGTGCAAATTAAATTTAATTTTCTTTGCACTTAATTTATTGCTAAAACTTGAAAGTAAAGATCCACTGTTAGCGCTGGTTTTTGCAAACTGCTATCCCATGTGAGTTGGCCATGTCATATCTTTTGGAGTTGGCCGTAGTTCGTCATGTTGACGGGTAAGACTTGCTGAGCATTCGAATGCTCAGGGCGTGGCTCTTTGTGGGCTTTTTGTGTTTCTGTTTTGTAGGTGACCTCTTTCTCTCCTCTGGACCAACCGGTAGAAGCGACCCCTGAGGGTGGTTTTGTCTGTTGGGAGCCTTGCTAGCCGCCCTGAGCTCTTGTGTGCTGCTAGAAGGTACATGGTATGGGCTCGATGTCACCTTAAGCTTAGAATCTAAGAATCTCTAGTAGTTTTAAATAAAATTTGTTCGCTTTCACGCTTTTAAAAACTCTAGTTTGTAACTTAAATAACCGTTTATATTATATTTTATCGTGCTTGAGTTGTACTGTTGGTCCTCGCTTCGTCGAATGATACCCGATAAGATCCTGTGGTCGATAGATCGTCTCTTTCGAGGGTCGGTCTGTCATAATGTAAATGCGGTCTTAGACATATCATCTTTAGCCATAAAAATTTGATTATAACCCATGTTCCCATCAAGAAAACTAATCACTTTATGACCAGAAGCATCATTAATCAACATGTCGGCTATAGGCATAGGATATTTATCTTTAAGAGTGGCTCTATTTAAAATTTTAAAATCAATACAAACTCTTATCTTACCTGTTTTCTTCTTCTCAACAGGTACAATATTGGATATCCACTCCGCATACCTGTAAAGTCTTATAAAATTTGCATCAAGTAATCGGTTAACTTCCTCCTTAATCCGATCATATATGTCTGGATTGAACCTTCTCATTGGTTTTTTGAAAGGACTAAAACCAGATTTGATATATGCTCAACAAGATCGTGGCTCAATCCCGGCATTTCGTTATAAGACCATGCAAAATAATTTATATATTCCCTTAAGAGTTCAATTAATTTTTCTTTATAATTGGCTTTCAAATTTTTGTTTACAAACGTCAGCCTTGGATTATCATTACTACCAAGATTTACCTCCTCTAGAGGATCGGCCAATGTAAACCCTTGTCCTAGCTTATTCATATCTTCTACTTCTTCTATTGCTTCACACATATCGTTCTTGTTGCACCGATAGTGTTCTACTCTCTTTTGCAACCATTCTAAATTAGATTCCATTTAATAACATGATATGGTTGAGCTGATTCTTCATCGCCCTCACATTGATGGGTACAAACCCATCTCTAGACACTCTAAAAAAAATCATAATCTGTCAAGTATAAACCCGTCAAACATTTGACATTGTCATATGGCAACAATGATGAATCAGCCACAGAAACACAAGCTGATACATCCGCGTGAACAATTTCTACCTCATCACCAACCCATTGTATCAAGAATTGGTGTTAGGTAGATGGAACACATCTATTGGCATGAATCAAGTCATGCCTCAAGATTAAACTATAACTCTCGTGCACATTAGCAATAAAAAACGCAGGAGCCATAGTCTTACTTCCAATGCTGAGCTCCATGAAAATGACCCCTTTAGCCTCATGGGATCTTTTCCTCCCACACCATTCAAAGGCATGTTGATCCGGATGAGCTCGTCATTGCCCTTACCTAGCTTTTTAAACAAAAGAATATAGTATTAGATTAACAATGGCACCCCCATCTACAAGCATGCGAAAAATTGATGTACCATTAATATGACCCTTTACATAAAGAAGTTTCAAATGATTATCCGATTCCTTTGGCTTTTCAAAGATAGCATTCTTGGGTCCAAAATCAAATTGTGCCATAACTTCTCCATAAGCAAATCGTACTAATATACATACCTTCTCGGGGCGATGTCGGCTCATAGTCTAGAAGGTCATCATCATCGAACTCGGACATATCAATATCCCCTGTAGGTGAAGGTGATGTGGGTCCTTCGACCGGTGTTGTCAGAACTTCCAATTTTGTAATCGAAACCTCCGGTGTTGGTAGGATGGAAGCTTTTGGTTCCGAAGTTGAGATCTTCAGCTCTTCCAAAGATTTAGATTTGGCTCTCCATTGCTTACCTTGAGAGACCATAGGCTTGATTTCATTGAATATATCATCCCTCCTTTTTTCAGCTTCTTGCTCTCGGATCTAACGGAGGCGCAATCTATGTAGCTTACTCTTTTGAGTGCGAGTTAAGACGGAGGGACACCACCTCGGCAGTGTGTACTTAGAGGAAGTTTTACTACAGTTACTTCATAGTTGTGGGAGGCTTCATGTTGAGGCACATCAACCGGATCACTTATCATGATCGGTCTACTAAAGACCCCCCATCTTAATATCGGTGATGCTGATTTTAACGACACCTCCGAATGCATTTTTCTGACTTACAGAAGTTCTAGGAGCGTGCTCATTACCTTGTTTGAGGCGCCATTCAAGCTTTGGGGCAACTGTAGCACCGTCTCTTATCCAACTGCCGATTGTACTCCTAACTGGTCATGAGCAGAATTGGAGAGTCTTTCAAAGACATTCCCTCTTGGTATATTCCATCCCGAATGAAATGGCGGACATTGCATTGATGGAACATGCATCCATGGACCTATATAAGGATTCAATATCGGGAACGGTGGGCAAGGCATAGGGGGGTACCATGGCGGTGGCGCTCCAAATATATGAGGTGGAGGAGGACCGTGTGTATTCAACTTCAGTCTTACCTCCTTTCTAGGAGATGCATCATCGTGAGATGATCTTGGTCGCTTGGTTGACCGATCATCTAAACCGATCTTTTGATGCTTGTACATATCCATGAGGCGGTCGAATGTACACTTGAAACTCATCTTCTTGTCTGTGACTTTGCCTTCATTTATTTTCCATTTGCCCACCTCAGAATTCTTTGACTTTATCATCTTGGGCTCTGGACTTGCCCCCCAGATCTCGAACCTCTAATGGTGACTTTAATTGATTCTCGGTCATCGAGAGATTTCTCTAGCGCCATCTTCCTTGGAGTAATTTCATCACTCAAAGGAACCGGCCTTTCATCCACATTTTTTCTTTTCGTTGTATCGGCTCGATGTGGTCGAATCAACACCTTAGGGTTAAGATCTAGAGTGTTGACGAGAAAGGGTGCTTATCAATTTGCATCTCCTTAAGGCTCAATCGTCCTTCATTAATGGTCAATTGGACCAGGTGACGGAAAACATTGCAGTCATTAGTAGCATGAGAATATGAATTGTGCCACTTACAATATGCTCTATACTTTAACTCATCCGGGTGGCAATGAATATGACACCTTAATGTAACCACCTTTATGCAACTACCCCAATATCTTGTCACATTTACCTACATCAAAGGTATAATTTATATCATCCTTTCGATTCTTATGAATTGGTTTGAGTGAGTCACATGCAAAAGACTTACTCTTCGATGGCCAATTAAATTCAGCAGCAAGTACATCGTTGGACTCATCATCGGTGCTATCTAAATCATACTCAACAACATTAACATTGTGTCGGCTTTTATGGTCATATTTTAGCTCTTTACTTCAGCTTTCTTACACCGAACCTCTTTAATGGAGTTGTGTAAGAGTAAGAAAATCATGACCATCCAACTTTTCTTTAAGATGAGACCGCAAACCATTAAAAGCCAACTCAGTCAAGTCTTTTTTAGAAATTGTCAAACTAAAACATCAGTTATTTATGTCTCTAAATATATGAATAAAACTAGCAACGGTTTCATCTATTTCTTGTCTAGCTGATGTTAAATGTGACAATTTTAGTTCATTGTCTTCAGAGTAAAAATGATCATAGAACTTATGCTCTAAAGACTCCCATGTAAAAAAAGAACCTAGAGGATTTTTTGGTAAATTCAGTCTCTACCCTTGATATCTACCCCTAGCGTATCCTAGAATTGTTTGCTCGGATCATCTTTAATAAATGCAAGGCATTCCTCTACACTAGTGATAGGGCTTTACGAGATGTAGTTTGCGGTGAAGAATGCATGTTCATTCTCATAGCATCACAAATTGCTTGTTAGGTATAGGACCATGAGGGATGCCCGAACCGTTAGGTGGGATAGGAGGGGTACTATATGCAATGGTACAATATGGTGGAACAGAATTAGCCAATTCATTCAATCGGCTACTAGCCAGATTGGGGATGCGAGCGATCGGCTCTATACTAGTAGGAGGCACTACCATAGCATTAGTTTGCACATCAGTCCGAAAACTCGATTGCCCATTAAAAGAATTCAATGGCATTGTCGTATAATGGTTGTCCAGTGTTAGATGTTTTAGGAACCGATGAATTAACGTAGGATGCCTCTACTTGTGTAGCATCATTAGTAGATGATGCAATACCAATATCCTTCGAAGATTTTGATATATTTTTTTGAATTATGTATTGCATATCCTTTGGCAAGACCTTTTTTATATCGGAGAATAAAGACGAAAGATCTTTGGAAGTAACCGCGGGTTGGGAAGATGAACTTACAGTAGCAACATCCAAGGTTGTTTCGTTGGGGATGGAAGAAAGAACAGCCTTCTTGACTTGAGAGATCGCACCTTGATGATCTACCTTGAAGCATGATAAGAACTCTTGAAGCTCTTGATCTTTCCGCGCCTTGTACTGTTCCTCTATAGCCTTCCAACGTTCTATGAACGCCTTTCAGGCTTTTTCGAGAATCTCCTCCAACGACAGCATCACGTTGTTCTTTGGTGAGATCTCAGAGGAAATGATGCGGAAAAAATAATTTGGTTTGTGCAACCGGAACCTATCCTCCTCAGCGGAGTCACCAAAAAGTGTGTTAACACCGAAAAGATCCGGATCAGCACACCACACGCACTTCTGTGTGCGAACGTCGCTGTCACCTTGACCACAATCACAGCAGCACCTAAAAAGTCAAGCTCGGGAGGGACTCCGTCAGAGTAAGACCTTTCTAGGGTTGATCCAAGCTCAGTAGACCAGCTGGATCGCCTTCACACATCGCTGAGACGAGAGAAGAACAGAGTTGGGGTAGAGAAGGGATTAGGGTTTGAGAGGTATAAAAGTAAGGTAATTTGATAATGATGATTAGGTGCTCTCCTCAATCAAGCTTAGGCTTCTTTATATAGATGTGGCATGGTCTTATTTGTGGGACATGGATCTTACTAATTAGGAAACATATTAGATCTGATCTGCTAATAAAACTACCAAAAACAGCCTTCCCGGATACTCTGGTGAGTTTCGGACCGACTCCAGAAGAGGTGGTTCCAGACACTCCAGCTCCACTCTCGAAAACTTCGGTCCAATTCTAAAAAGGGATCTACCAGACACTCCAGCCCGTTACCGAATACTTCGATGGATCTAACTCTGGTTCCAAAAAAGAGTTCACCGGACACTTTGGTGGGTTAAAAACCCATTCCAAAAAAGTTATTGTCGGAGACTCTGATAAAGTGCCGGATGGTCTGGTACTTGCAATTTTTGAGTGTCAACCAGTTGCTTCCTCATGGTGACACTCAATAATTGCCAGATGTGTTCCTCGCTTTTGTGAAACGCTAGCGGAACCAGGATGGACAACAGGGAAGGAATTATTGTGCGTTGCTATGCATCCAAACTGATTTGCCTTAATTATTGCAAAAAGTTTTTGGGTTAGGCAGCAGGCAAGCATTTGTCACGCACTGGTTTGGAATTACAGGTCATCTGTCGGTCAATCTATTAGGGATACCCTCCAATTCAGGTTATTCGTCAGTCAATCTGAATTATGCATCAACTTGTGTCGTTTGTCAGTCAATCCGAGTTACACACCTGGTCGATTGATGTTGCTACTAGCTACTCCCTCCTTTCCAAATTTATAAGTTTAGTTAAAGTCAAATTTTTATCACTTTAACTATTAATAATAAAGTATTAATGATATTTTATTATGTAAAATTATATTTTTTATTTATCGTGAAACAAGCTTTTATAAAAAGTATCTTTTTATATTAGAAATGATGTAATTCTCTAGATATTTTTAGTAAAAGTTAAAAAAATTTAATTAACTAAACTTAAAAATACTTATATTTTAAAACGGAGATAGCATTTTTGTGCCTTAAAACATATTTACATCACGAATAAGTAGCGAGACATTACTTTTCTGTAATTAGATCCGTGAAGAGGGAATAAAGATAGTTTGCCTATGCTAGCAGAGCTCTGTGCCTCTGTTGATATTGGTCACAACTAATGGCTCCGTGCAAATTTTTGGATTAAATGATCCTATACGGCTATACCCTGTGTACACGTTATAGTTCAAATTGCATTCGTTGCTCAGTTCGTTAGAGGACCCGTTTAGTAGTTTGACTCTCAACGAAAGCATTCATATTAACATTGGCAAGGCATCTTGGAAACAACTATAAACAATAACTCGATCAGTTATCACCCAGGCAACAGGTTGCTGTGAATTAGCCGGGGAAGGGAATATAAATTCAGAGCATAGTTCCATCTACAATTTAAAAATAAATTACGGTCAATCTAAAATGTACAATGACCGCACAGTCAGAATTTGTTCAAAGTCCTCACAGCAAAAAAAA
>BCLF01000011.1:1741436-1757692 GCA_001602275.1 Zoysia japonica
AAAAAAAAAAAAAAAAAAAAAAAAAAAAAAAAAAAAAAAAAAAAAAACCCCTTCTCCACGGCGAACTGCCTGATTTCCGTCTCATTGCACACACACCTGCAACATTATGAATTGCAGTGTCTTCACTGCATCCTAACTGTGCACTGTTAAGTTGCAATGCATTGCTGGGCGCTGAAACGTTCAACTCCCTCCCTGGAGCAACGAAGCATTCGCGTCAGAACCGAGGCTCGGCAGCAGGGCAGATGACTGAACCGAGGATCGGCATTTTTTCCCACGGCGATCCTTTCCGCCTCCACCACCGCTTCCTGATTCGACGAACCAAGAACGACATCGAAAGCCGGAGCACTTTCGACTCCACCACCGTCCTCCTGCACCTGCTCCGGCGAAGCGTCTCCTCGCGGCGGGTCCTCGTCGCCGGCCTCCTCGCTCGCCGGAATTTCGACTTCCTTCTCCTCGGACAGGTCCGGCACCGTGCGCTTTTCTTGATCCACGGAGGTCGTATCTTGGGTTAGGCGGTTGAATCAAGACGTTGAACGAAGAGGCAAATTTGAAGGGGGTTGGAGGAGATGGTGCTGGAGGGAAAAGGCCGAAATCTGAGGCGCGGGGCAGCAGTTCGTGGCATCCCCAGGCGGTTGCTGCTGGGCTGTGCGCGAGCCGTGTGAGCCTAGTTTACAGGATCGAACGGTGGGCCGTTAGTTATCCCACTTTAGATTCGTGAACGAGCGTTCGGAAGCGGATCACGTGGGCCTATAAGCCACATCTAGGGAGCTTGAGTATGGGATGATGGTCACGGAACGCGAAATTTTGTAAGAGATCATAAATTCATATATTTGAAATAATCTTCAGAAAATTTATGATTTTTTTGCAACTGAATTATGACTATTTTCTGAGTCAACATACGCACACCACGTTCATGGGTCACAGAAGAGCTACACTCCGCCGCCATGTTCGGACTGAAACTGCGCTAAGCATGACAAAGTGTGGCAGATTTGAGAGTTTTGAACACGGCAAAGCCGGGGAATGAACGGTCGCTGAAGAACTTGAATATGGGATGGTGTGGCAGAAGAACTTTAAACCACCTCTAGGGAACTTGAATATGGGATGGTGGTCACAGAAGAACTACTCGCCGCCGCCATATTCCTTTTTTTTTTAAACCCCGCCGCCGTATTCGGACTGAAACTGCGCTAGCATTGTAGATGTTGGCCGTGTGGCAGATTGAGAGGCTCTAGCACAACAAAGCCGGGGAATGAACGGCCGCATCAACGAAAGCGCCACTCGCTCTGCGTTGCATTGCATGGCGTGGTCACAGCCCAAGCCCAGAGCTTTCTCCGGGCCCCGAAAGGCAGTATCGACTGACACCTACGCTGCCACGAGCCCACGATGAGCCCCAGCGTGCAAACTCGTCCGGCTGCGGCGGCGAGCGCTCACGTGAATCCAGTAGGCCCCCGGGAACATACAAAGCCACACTGCTCAGTCACCAGTCACGTTTATGAGATGTGGGATCACGCACTCGCGGCCCACGAGTCAGTGACCCCGTCCACAACACGCGTCGTTCTGTCTCGGTCCGGGGTGTCCACGCCGGCCTCGCGTGCGCATACCATGACGACGCAGACGGAATGGGATTACGGATACGGAACAAAACAGACACTGAACTGTGGGGTTGGACCGTAGTGTTGGTTCTTTTGGTTCACATGTAAGTTAATTAGTTGAACAGTCAGTTTGGACGCAACAGCGTTACCGTCAGCACATGCCTCACAAAAGTGCTTATAATAAAAATATTAGTGTCGCCCTATAGCAAGGTACACATAGATAACAACTTCACTCATGCTTTAAGATATATGCACTCTGCTCGTACAGCTCCCATTGCATCAAACCTAGAAAACTTTTCACTGAATCTTGTCGAATCTTGTCCTAAGTCAATAGCCAATACATCGCGCATATAACTTGCACTAGATTTTTTCGCGGAGTTTAATTAGTTTTTATTTGGAGTTGATTGGATTTTATTGTTTCTTCTTGAGTTTGGCTTCTTTTGCAGTAGTTTTATTAGACATTTTTATCGCGTAAATAATGCTGAGGGTAAGGAAGAGTCAAGCTTCAAAAAAAGACAGAAAGACCACGTGAGAAGAGAAGCATGAAAAATTGGACAGCAAGCCAGAGGTTGAAGACTAGAGTTTTAAAGAGAAGCCTGAGGATTTAAGCTCTGAATATTAGGAGTTTGTAGGTAAGCTCTGACCCTCTTGACCATATTTAACCTATATTTTGCAAATGTTTTCATAGGGCTTATCTATAGTGCTATGCATGATATTTTTATTTAAAATATTGTGTTAGTTAATCTTAATGGGTTGATTGATATATTGATATTAATGTCAGTTACTAGACATTAATATTAATTATCTTGATTACCCGTTGACACCACTACCCTTGTAAACTATAGGAGTTTTGTCGTTAAATTTTTTTAACGGGCGGAAAGTTGTCTTGATATTACAATGCTTAAGAACCCTTTGTGATGCTACGCATTACTACACTACTTACCAATATTTTATAAAATGCATTAATATGTGCTTGGTGATGTGTGTAAAATAAAATGAAATCGGTGATAGAACGACTAGTGCTAGGTGAAGAATGGGTATTTTTAATCGTGGGCGAGGCTTCTGATTTGTGCACGGTGATTGGAGAATAGTTGTGTATTTTAGCATATAGCTCTGTGCTTTGATGTGATCCACCTCTCGTGGATAGCGCTCGCCCTGTCATATAAGAACCGATTCATTAACGCTCAGCTTAATGATTACGTGCAACCACATAATACGTACATATTGAGCAAGACTTACTCTTACTTATTGACATCTACCGTATGCTCTACTTGGTGGCCAGTAAGGCACGAGAGACCAAGGGTGGACACTCGAGGATGTATGTACCCGAGCGATTCGATTCTGAGAAAAAAAAAAAGTACACGGACTCAGCGTAACTGAGCCTAGGAGAAAAATGAAGTAACGGAGAACTCAAAGAAAGTGAGTACTTGACTTTTAGCCTTTAGTTTGCTTTCTGAGGTGCACATACGGGGATACTCGGATAAGGTGGGACTAGCGTTACGTTTCTCTCCTGCAAAGAGAGCGTACCCTATGGGTACAGTGTGCAATATCTGCAGAGTTAAAATTCTTTTGAAATAGCCGTTGTCACGGTATTGACACACTGTTGCTTGAATACTCAATGATTAGTCTCTATATACCTCTTTGATTGTGTGTGTGGGTGCAGATGCTCATGATTTGAAAAAGTGTCTGGATCGAGTATTGGAGATACTTACAGCTAAAATTTGAGAACTGACAGGAATAGTTTATTCTCTCGCAGATCCGCTCACTAAAATATGATAAGAAAATATTTTATCTTCTTTAGTTTAAACCTTCTGCAGTGAACCTTACATAAAATTAGATTTTTGCAATGTAACCCTATGTATTTTCCTTGCTATAACCAAATATGCATCTATATATATATACTCATGCTTAGTGTTAGAGCTTACTGAGTGCCTTATGTACTCATTTATTTGTATTTGTGGTTTTAGATAGAGAGGACTGCGTAGACAATGACACACTGGGTTTGTTCTGCTTCTCAAGTCTGCTTGTAACTTTAGGTCTTAGATTTTTTCTGTTTGCTTCACTTTTAGTTGGTCAACCGAGGTTGGATCATAGAGATCCTTATCTGTTGCCGCTAAAAGTTCAATATCAAGTATATTATTTTAATTCGAAGAATGTTTTTGAGTATATATGCATATCAGCTACTGATACTATTGATTCAGTGAGTAATATGTGTTGTAAGAAATGAGGTGTGACAGAACACAATTCAACAAATGCTTGCACATACCCTACATTATTGTAAATAGTAACATTTGCCAAAAAGAAAATATTTTAGCTTACATGAGAATGAACAATTGGAAAAACTGCTTCTAAGCAAGCTCAAATGTAGATCCAATAAAAAAAAATAAAGCCACTCGTAGCTCCAACAGACAAAAAATGAACTCTTCAGAGGGTACCGGCTTCTTTGAAATTGATATAATTACCATTTTACACTGGCTATATAAATTTACATTCATCTTACTTCCTCCAGTATTAAAACATTATCACCTTTCTATCATCTTATTAAAAAATATGTCAAAGTGTTTCAAATACCTTTAATAATACAACAAATTATAATAAAATATAAAATATTTTTATACTTTTTTCAAACAAAATGAATATTTAAAAACAATGTTAAAATTAATTATATCGATATTTTAAAACTGGAGCTAGTATAAAGCAACTGTAACGGGAGCATATCACATTGGTCTAAAACTAAAAGCAAAAAAAACTGGAGCATATCACATTGCACTGTCTAGTGCCCGTGCAACCAAAAATGAACACCACAGTCAGTGCCGCAAAAGGTGTACCGTGCAAATACAAGATCGTACCCATCCATGCAGAAGCAGTTGCGGATCACAAGATACAGTGGATTCGCATCAACGGAACACAGGCACGCAATGAAAATTTTCAGAACAGAATTAAAAGGAAGGATAAAAGAAAATACTTGAAATTCCCATCAAACCCTCCGCAACGCACACACCCTCAATATTTATTCGTCAGCAGCACCCACTATTCCATTTATTTTTCCTTTCCTCACACTTGCGTCGCCTAAGTCCATCTCCTGACTCCTCCACGCAACCCGTCTCCCTTCTCCTCACCACGTCCCTCGCGTTCCGCCTCTCCCGTCACAGCCGCCGCCGCCTTCTCCTTTGAGGTGGCAAGGCTTGTCCCCCAGTCTCCAAGAGCGTCTCCACCACGGCGCCCACGGCCATGGTGATCTCGGTCGAGCCGCCTCCGCCGCCTCTCCCGGATCTCGTCGCCGAGGCCGCCGTGCCCGCGGCGGTGGATGCGGCGGCGGGTACGTCAAGCGCGATTCTAGCCGCCTTCTCCTCGTTTCCCTCGCTCAAGACTTGGGGTAACCATCGCATTCTGCGATGCGGCCTCGTCAACCGCGGCGGCGACGCCATCGCCACGGCCAGGCACCCCACGAAGCAGCACCAGGAGGTCGGAGCGAACCTCGTGCACCACCACGACGAGGTGGAAGCGGCGGGGAGTGACGCCAACGCGGACCACGCGGCAGAGGAAGAGTTAGAGGCCCCCTCCTCGTCGCCGTCGAAGCTGCGTGCCCCACGGCGTCGGCGGCAGCGCGGAGCCACGGTGCTTCCCGCGAGCGCGTCGCCGTCTATCTAGCGGAGGCCACCGAGGGCCGCCCGCGGAGAACCTCGACTGGACAGGCCGCGGTTCTCGGTGACGCTCACGACCGAGGAGATCAAGGAGGACATCTACGCCGTCACCGGCGCCCGCGCACGCCACCGCCCCCGGCGGCGACCCCGCGCCGTGCAGAAGCAGCTTGATGTGAGTGCCCCTCTGCCCTGCTCCGCCCGCTTCCTTCTTTACTTTCCTTGCACTGCAGCCCTCGTCCTACAGGGACCCGTTCATAATTTTGTAAAACCGTCGCGCCTCTAGATGCTATTCCCCGGCTTGTGGCTGTCGGAGATCACCGCCGAGAATTACCGGGTGCCGGACAATCGGTGAGACGGCGGAGGATGGTGTACGTGCCGCCGATGCGACACCAAGCACCCGTCGCCGAGGAAACAAGAATCCGCAAGGCAAATTCACCTATCACAACCTGGTGGAGTTACTAGTACTATTATTTAACTCGTTCTTTCTCCCTTCTGCTGGTGATGATATTACGGGCTGACATTAAACTATCAATGGATCAACAAATAGATTGCTTACTATTGTAGTAGTTGTAGCATCTGTAGAGGAATTTAGAGCGACTAGCAGCAACGCAAGTTCTTCGTAGCAGCAAAGAACGTAAGCGATAGATTGATGCGAGGCCGTATTGTCTTTGATGGTACATTTGTTAACATCTGGATTCCAGTATTAATTCAATCTTCTCCATAAATTTCCATATATTGTATAATTACTTATTTGAAGTGTTTGTACCTTGTTCCTCGCTCAAGGTTGTCAGAGCTAGTGATCGACGTAGACAACTGTTCAGAAAAATTTATGATCTTGACATTAAGCAATCACATTTTACAGCACAAGCCATGGTTAGCTCTCGCAGCTCGTAAGTTAGTGTTGGTCGCAGACCGGCAACGACTACGGTGGCCTGGGTTCTGAAGGGCTACGTGCTCCACTCTCGGGCCCAATCGCTTTCTGTTCGGCCGCCACGTGGGTCCGACGAGCACCGGAACCCTGGCACCGCTCGCCGGTGGGCAGGGCCTTTTCGCTGCCTGTTTTTAGCACGGGGAGCGCCCACCCGCCAGAGGTAGAGTTCGTTGACAGATATCTGATCTCGGGTGGTCCCCACGGCTGGTGATGGGTGGTCCCCACGGCTGGTGATTCCGCGCGGTTTGTTCGCTACTTAGCTTGTCATTGTGGCCTCGGCTGGTCCATGACGGGCCCGGTGCACGCACCCACCATGCGGTAGAGGTCACGTGCTGGCTTTTCATGCGAAAATGTGTAGAGTTGTTAGCCTTCGTGACCACGGTTTTTAACACATTTCATCTTATGTATAATCTAAAAAGACAACTACATTTAAACAGAGGGATCAGAATCTAAACTGCTCTGCCAAGGGGTGACGCGGCCTACACGTCCCACTGGCGCTGGGATTTTGCCTTTTTGAAGTGACATAAACTTTTCTATTTTTTATTTATTTTGTGAAATTAAGCTAATTACTATTAATTTTTTACTATTCATGTAAATATCCTATGTTTCAAATGAGCCTTTTCTCTTTTTTTTTTCTCCTTGGCGTATTTTAAAATGACATGGATGTGTGGCAGTTTTGCACCTGATCACCATGTGAGAAGGTGATGAAAATAAATACTCCTATTTCATTATTCCCATTTCGAGCATAAAGAGGAGCATAGATGCCACTGCTTCGATCGAGTTGAAGTAGAAGTAGCCTGCGGTAATCACGAACGCATCTCGTCATTCTTGCGCCCTTCCTGTTGGCAAAAAACTTTACCTGATACTACCAGCATATCCCCAAATACATTAGCTGTTCTGACTTAAAATAATTTAGTTTCAGCAGTACTGAAAGTAAACTATGAATGGTGGCGCGAGAGACAGATCAGCGTAGCGAAGGCCTCACTGTCGGCAGAAAGAACCTAGCTGGTGCATGCCTCTCCTCGGGTTCTACGCGCGGACCGTGCCCACTGCCAAATATAAGAATCCTCGAAATATCTGCATTCGAATCCTCCTCAAAATATAATGCAAACTGACCAGGCTTACAGGAATTCGGTCATTAGAAACTAGGATCGCACTTGCAAGGGAAACCTGGTTGGGTGTGAATAGAAGATAGCGTCAGTAGTGTCGCAATCACATTATCTAAGTGGCCTACGGAATCAAGAGCAAAGGTGCATTCTCAAGGCAGCGCCTATGTGGAATTGTGGAGCTTGAACTACCGTGCGTGCACACGAACAAAGCTACTAGTGCCTTACTCCTACGTTTCATCTTGCTTCCACCGCCAGCTCCTTCAGGCTTGCTGCCACAGGGCCACTTCCTGCCTAATCCTCTCCCGCATTCTCTCCGTTGCCTCCGCCTGCTGACCTAGCACCTCAATCCTCCTATCCACATTCTCATTCAAGGAAGCAAGTCCGGAAAAGATGGCTAGCTGTCCTCTTAAAGTCCCTGCACTTATTTCAACAGATTCTGCTGCATGTACCTGATCAAAATAAATTAGAGTTCCGAGTTGATACATTAGGGCTTGTACAACGACGTCTGTGAGCCGTCTCCAACGCATGTTAATTTTGCAAAAAAAAAAAAAACACCCTGCTCGCCGAAGCGACAGCCTCCCGTCGCCTCACGAGCACGAACGCAACTGGTCCCAACAATCTTACAAAACAATTTACTACTATAGTTGTGTAATTTAGAAAAATTGCAAAACTGATTAACAAATTAGAATTTGCAATGTAAGAGCGTCTCCGGTATTTCTCTAAATAAAATTTAAGATGCTATAGAAAACCACCCTTTCAATCATTGTGTATATCAGGTTCTTAAATATAGCCATTTTCAAAATTAGGTCTCTTGTTTTTCAATGTTTTCCAATGCTTAAAGAGTCAATAGGAACTCTCAAAATCACGTAACATGTAGATCGTCACCAGTTTTAAAGATATTGATTACATGACTATGTTAAAAAAATCCTCTTTTAGATATTATTATTGAAGTTATTGGAGAAAGACAATTATTTTACACCTAATAGATTTACTGGACTTCATAAATCTATCTTTTATAAGTAGCTTTTGAAGATGCTCTAAAGATTCACAAGGCAAGACAACAGCTCACTACACAACGGCTCAATCGCGATTTCACCCGTGAAAAGAATTTGGGTAATGAAAAATACTGGCCTAGATAGGTATAACGATTCTCATTGAAAATCAGTGAATTTCGAACGATTTTGGTCCAAAATTCTTTAAAATTTGGGAAAAATTGTCAAAATGATAAATTATCGATAAAAAATATCAAAAACAACTGAAATTTAATGGAGAAGTAAACACCAGTCATCACGAATTTAACCAAAAATCGGTGAAAATCACTGAATTTTGGCCATTTTTTCACCACTAGGCACAACTACTCAAGCAATAAGGCTACTTACAACTTGTGTTAATTCACTGTTGTGCGAATTTTTTTTTGGCTGACTGGCTTGGGGATACCAAAGTTTGGAGTGCTGCGTCTAGCGTTTATGATTTCATTTGAACCGGTAAAACCGGTTGAGATTGGTTTGATGAAAACCGTAAAAACCGGTCGAAACCTATTTCAAATAAAAATTTAAAATTTGAACGAATTACTACAGTAAATTGTTTAGTTTCACCGGTTAGTCGATCGGTTTCTTCGATTTTTACGGTTTTAGATTTCAAAATTTAAAACTCATCGATTTTAACGGTAAACTAAACAGTTTTAACGGTTTTCGATATTTTAAAATTTTTTAAAATTTTAAAATAAAAATCGGTCATGCGATGTAACCCAACCGCAGCGAAAATCAAAAATCGCGAAATCCGATCCGTTTACCGCGGATTTGTGAACCCTGCCTGCGTCCGTCACTGCTCACGAGACGATGGCGAATGGTGCGTGCTCCGAGGTCCAACGACGAGGAAAAGCGGCATTGTACAGGCTCGTCTTCTCCAGTCGACGCTAATATCGGATCCTGTTCGGGGCGGTCCGAAATGGGTCTCGCGCGCCAAATCGATTCCGCGCGCGACACAGTGGCAGATGGAGGACGGCGGACAAGGCGAGATCTCAGCGGCGGCAGAAGGCGCCACAGCAGGATACGCAGCCACGGAAGAAGCGCGGCGAGTTGCGGGAGCGGGCGCGGCGGCCACGGCAGATGCGGCGAGCACGGTGACAGGCCGAAGAAGTGGCGGGTGCAGCAGCTAGCTGCGGGCTCCGAGGCGGGCGCGACGGCGAGCTTCTAGCGCGGCGGCAGGCTGCCCAACGAGGACCGAAGCAGCTGTTGTGGTGGTGAGCTAGCAGCATGTTGACGGCCGAAGCGGCGGGGAAAGGTCATGCTACAACAATCTTCCTCTCCACAAAGAAAACTACTACTCTTTTGATCTCTTCCAAAATTTCTGAGTTAAAAATTCGTGATCCTCATCTGATATTTTTGCAACATCTGTCCATCATTTCAGCATCAAGCATAGCACAGTTAAAAATTTGGGTCTCGTCACTGTTGTATAGCTCCAAGTTCTTCCTAATTTTAAACAAATCAAGCACCTTTATGCAATCATACGTTGTTTTACAAAATTTGATGCTTCACCCTATGACGCTGAGAAAATCTTGCCGATTGACGGCTGGGTTCGCTTCCCTGGTTCTGAATTTTCTAGTACTATTGTTTATGCGCTGTTGTTTGAACCCTCAATGTTCAGAGTTGTGATATTGTAATTTACTTTGCATTTTCTAGTTAAGAACTGAATATTTTGCCCTGTTTTTTCTGATGTAATGCTTCGTCATATTTTGTTCCATTTGATTAGTAGGAGTAGTCAACATCAAAACAACTTTGATAGAGCCTCACTGCATTTTCAGTGACGCAGTTGCAAGATATGGTAGTGTTCAAATAAAATGGTGGCACTAGCAGTGATCACTGATCAGCCTGCAGCAAAGAGCGTTCTGCAAGAAACTCAAGTTTCTGAACTTAAAAGAAACTTAGGGGCAATTCAGGGTTTTTTTAATAAGAAACATCGACATGTATCGTTTGACATAGTGGCTAATTTTTTTGTTATATTTTTATCTAGAAAAGGTTTATATTTTATGAATTCGCAGTTACTCCTACATGTGTTTGTGACTATGCTGCCGCTATTTGCAATACTTTTGATCTCCTTTTTCAAGGACAACTTAGTTTGTAATACGTACCTCTAAGTGATTTACATCAAATAATTCTTAGTTAGTGAAAACAGCAACACAATAGCATACAAAATAATATTCATCATTGATCCTAACTACATGCAAATAATTAAATAGCTTACAGAAAGTGATATAGACACTCCATTGTATGATATGTCTTTTTAGTTGTCTATGTATTAAATTTTAGTCTCTTACAGACCACTCCCGTCTGACTGTTGTACATCAGATTACCAGTTTCATCATATCCTAGAATTATATTCCATATCCAAAGAAGAACAGTGATTGCACTAGGCTAACCAAAAAGAAAAAGGAAAAGCAGAACATCAGCTTTCATCTGCGGCATGTGGACTGGAAGCAAAGGTTTCTTGACCGCTACAATGAGACTGCCTTGGCTATTGTGACACAAATAGCGCAACAGCATGTCAAAAGGCAAGCTTCTCTTCTAATCACAACCAATTAATGGCAAGTGCTTCCATTGTCCAAGCAAAGATCCTTCGGAAATCAAAAGTCCCTCTCAAGATAAAGACTTATGGTATCTAGGCAAAGTGGTGACCCTAACAAAAGACAATTTGGTTAGGCAAAATTGGAAGGGAAGTCCCAAGTATAGTTTATGCAATCATAATGAAGGCTTCTTTGGAACGCGGGATTTTTTTTTTCTGTTTTCTACATTTTTTCTATAAAATGGAACTAATTCATATGAAATTCCTAGTGAGGTTTCCTTTGGAACACGTGAATTTTTTTTTTGTTTCCTGCATTTTTTTAATTGAAATTGAACTGGTTTTTATGAAATTTCTATGAGATTTTTGCGAAAATCATGTGTTCCAAATGAGATCTGATTTTTGTGAAATTCCTACTTTCCAAAAGAGGCTTGAAACTATACAACACCTTTTCCTTGAATGTCACTTTATAATAATTCTATTCATAGGCCATATGCATTGCCAAATGCAAAAGGCCAGATACTTGTATTAAGTCATCCATTATCTAAAGAAACGGCTTATAAACTACTCCATATATGCCGTAGCACAGTATATCTAAACACAGGTTCCAGATGCAGATTCGCTAAACAAGTGGGCAGGAAGCAGCTGCATACCATACGGGCAGCTCGCATCTCCATTTGAAAGGCCTCCTGTGAGTTGCGCACCTGCGGGTCGTTCACCAATTGATGAAATCAAGAACTCCGGTTAATCACAAGTGTTCAGGTTGCCAGACTTGGGGGAGGGTCGAGGGTGGGGCGGAGACGTACGCGGGCGATGTTGATGAGGGAGAAGTTGTCGACGAGGGCCGGAGACGTCAGCGTCGGCCTTCTGCAGAAGCGACTTCTGCTTCTGCACTGCGGCGGCGGCGGCCGCGGCCGTGGAGTCCGGGGCGGAGCAGCGCCGCCGCCGGCCCTTGCTCATCGCGGTGGTGGCTAGGCAGGCGCGGTTGCTGCTTCAGCGGCGGGAGAGCGTGGGACGAGACGCGACTGAACTGACTACTTCTGGAAAAACAATTTCCGTGCGGCCGGTACACAAATTCGCGCTGTGCAAACCCGCTGCCGATTACTGACGCGTGGCATCAACATCTCATCCGACGATGGCCTATCGATTGGCTCCCGCAGTCTCCGTGATCGGCTCCTAGAGGCCGTGGCTCGTCCCAACGTAGTCCGTACGGCGTGGCTCCAGACGGAAAAGGAAACTGGCGCAATTCACGTTGGGCTGGCTGCCGTTTTGCTTCCATGCATCTCTCTATTGCACCTTCGCTCACTATGGAAAACTCAACGGAACAATGGAAGCATGCATGTACGGACGGTCTCCCGGCGACCATGACATAGAGGCTGACGACACGAGAGAAGTGACTTCGGCGGGGACAAACCTATAGTTTGCCGGCGCATTGCACTGTGTGGTTGTATAAATTGCTCGTATGGAAGGATCTGAAAAATCTTGCTTCGCCGGCGGACGGCGAACTAAGACGAAGGAAGCGGCGGCGGCAGCACCACGCCGCCAGAAACCGCGATCGTCCTTTACCTCTCTGTGAGCTGCAGCGACGCGAGCCGCCGAGGGGCGATCCAGCCGTGGCTGCTGTGAGCCGAGCGTGGCGACGGATGCCTGGAAGCCAAGCAACTGCCGTCGTCAGATGAAAAGCTGCGTGCACGCGTCAGTAATCAGCAGCGGGTTCGCACAGCGCGAGTTGAGTACCGAACGCATGGAATAATTATATATTAAAACATAATCATTCTCTCGAACCTCGTTGTGTCACGTTATTTTAAAAAATATTAACCGTCAAATTAAAATTTAATATTAAATATTAAAAAAAAATCTTACTCAACAGGAGCGAGCATGAATAGCTATGCCATCGCTCTAGTTTTTTCAGATTTAACATAAATTTTGGCTATAGTTATATTTAATTTTTTATAAATTTTATATATTATATTTTTTTATCATTAAAGTTATTTAAATCATAACTTAAAATTTTACATATTTGAATTAATTTTTTAGAAATAGTCAAAAGATGATATTAAAAATCAATCGTAAAGAATAATTTAGAAATAGAGAGAGTGCGTGCTAGTATACACGGACGATATAAAAAATTAACTGTAACTGTTTTATTAAATCAAATTTATTTTTGCTATAGATTTAATAAAACTAGAGAAGTTCTTATAAATTTATTTCACTCATATATGTTGCAAGTATATGCTACAATTAAAAACTTTTATATATAATAAAAATGTATTTTTAGAAAATTTAAATTGTTTTATCTCTTAAAAATGCTCATTGATTAATATAAGAACTAAGATTTAATCTTTTTCTCGCTTACAATTTTGATTAAAAAAATAGTTACTTTAAACGCAATGTTTTAATCAAACATTACCAATATAAATTAGAAATAATTTTAAATTTATTAAGTTACAAAATTAGAAATAATTTGTTTTTAAAATACTTTCTTAAAAAGTGTACCGATGCTACTTTTTATTAAATATTTTATAGATAACAAAGGTCACAATTATGCTTTAAAGATCATATCAACAACTTCTCTTTGAGATCAGAGTATATATTTATGAAACTTTTTTATCTATGTCAAAACAACTATACTTTTATTTATTAAATAATAAATTTAAAATATATTGTTTTAATTAGTGGTGCACAACAAAAACATACACGAAAAAACGTGATAATTGCTGCGCGAATTTTTTAGTTTTTTTTCCCTAATTCTGGTCCCATTCAAAGCCCAAAACGTCCGATGGATTAGAGGCTCATGAACGAGAGAAAGTGGCCTGCCAGAACGTTAAGTTTCTGAGCCGGATAGACATGCGGCCCAATGTGGCCGAGAGATTTAGCCAATATAGCAAGGCGCAGCCTGCTTGATCTTCGTCTACTGGCCCAGTGAAGAAGGCCTGAACACACGCCGGCCCAACAAGAACGTGAGGGTACAGTTTTTGTGTGTGAGTGGAGTCTGGAGTGGATATATTAGCCATGACCTTTCACATTTCTTCAGTCCGGCACAACAAGACTGAACTAGAAAATTTTGAGCAAATGCAGGCAATATTTGGAGAGGAAGAAAAAGGTCACCTTTATTCCCTTATTCAACCTTCGTTTCTTTTTTATTGCTGTTGTTAGAGTTGGTGCCGGGCCTCTCATCTTTTGATTTTATATGACTTTCTCACGTCACCATTCTGCCTCTGCCTTGCAAGGAACTCAACCTGCATGGATGACCATCTTAGCTAGCTCCGACAGTCGCTTTAGAGTTACAGATGCCTGCCGACAATCCATTCACTAACAAACCTACGCAACTACTAGTAATGCTCACTCAACACTACAGCTAAGTACTAGTCGTAACATGCATGGTGCGATTCTGCTGTCACTACGTAGTACAGTAAAAACTATTGCTAGCTCAATAATGAGGTGCATCACCGGTTTAATTAGGGGCTAAGCTAGCATTTGGACCCCCTCTAACCAACAAGCATGCTGCAACCTACTGCCCCTTAGCATGTGCTGCACTTAAAGAGATTTTGGACCCTAACAAATTTAGAACCCTGTGCCTAGTGTCTAGGGTTAATTAATTGAAATCAACAAAATGTCATGGAGATGAGCTCGAGGCTTGGATAGGAGTGTAATGCACTCCACAGCTGCAAAATTCAGAATATGCTGATTAGGTGGAGGCCACTGTGAGTCTGTGAAAGTGGATGTATAACTGAACGTAGGGAAAAATATTGACACCTCCAGTACTCCTTTCTTGCGTCATCAATATTATCCTGCTAGGTCTGAACTGTGAAATACATATACGGTACCTACTCTGAAGTGGACCGAACAGAAGAAGTGCTTACACTTCTGACCAATCAAGGTGCAGAGGTTGAAGAAACCTTCTGGCAAAGAGCAGGCAAGCTGAAACTGTGGCTGAACCAGAAAAATGGCCAAGAGAAAGGGAAAGTACAGATACCAATAAAGCAGGCAAGCTTTCATCAGACCAAATGATCATCAGTCCACCAATGTGGATTTTTTTTTATCCCCCCTGCCTCACCCCCCAATGCCAATGTGTCATCTTAAAAGCACAGCATCCCCTTCTAATCATAGCACTCACTCCTAGAGCTGCTACAACCTTGGCACTACCTGTTGATCTGTGACTGGTTGGTGCGAAGAGGGACCCGACCCAGGAAACTGACGAGTAGTTGGACATGATGCCCTAAGCTTGTCAATGATTCCAAAGGAGATATTGACTCCGGTGCTTCGTTGCCTTCTAGACTAGGACCCCTCGAAAGAGGGGGACTGATGAACTCCTGAACAAGAAGCAAAGTAGTTTGGTTCTCTAATCAGAATCTGTCCTACTAGTGCAACTATGTTCTTTTTGGACGAAAGGACCTAAAGGCATAGTGGGTCTTGAGACAGAAGCAATGCATTGGCGGATCCAAATCCTCTGCTGTAGAGTGGATGATGCAGAGAAATGTAGCAGCTGCTACAGTAATTCCCGCTGTGTCCCTCTGCGTTCTCTCCTTTACGGGAGAGAATATAAATCCTGCATTGGCCCCATGTATACTGTGTACATGTTGCTACAATTTCGATTTGACTGAATAAGATGGGGTCACGTTTTGTCGAAACAACATGGCAATGATTTTTCTTGTATGAGTTGTATCTGATTTATATGAAATCTGATATTTAGTAATTTTTAGCTACTGTGCCAGATACATTTTCAATTCTGAAGGAAGTTCAGCTAATTAATATCAATCACAAGTCATGCTAGTTATTTTACTTGCTGTTTTTTTTTGTCTATTTAACATCTCCAATTTATGAGTTATAATTTTGACTGAAAATTAAAATGTAATGTTGTACAGGTGAATATATATGCCAGTCATATTCAAGGCTACTTTACGCCATACATGAACTCCCATAATTCATGTCGGAAGCCCCTGCAGCAAGAACTAGTTTTGTGAAAGAGTGGCATATTAGTGGACACAGTTCATAGATGAAACAACCACCTAAGACATCCGTGCACAAAGACATACTTTGATGCGTTAAATTTTGTCCTGGTTCCACTAGAGGATGCATGCCAACACATATGCTTGACCATAATTGGTATATGCTCAATGACCACATATATTATGCTTTTTATATCATATTTGAGTCATCTGGAAACACACAGGCTGACATCTTTCGGCGCATAATCAAGTCGAGGAGCATTACAAACCAACAAGAGGGTGGCCAGGACCCACAATATAATCACGTTCCATTTGAGATAAGGTTTCTTGACATAAAAAAAATATCAAGGACGCAAGTGAGATCATAGAAAAGTGTTTCAAATCTCCCCTTTTGAGATCTTGTTTGTAGTTGGGACATCTTGGTGATGGTGATGCTGACTCACATGGGCCTCGGACCAAGGGTTCTAGCTAGCACT
>BCLF01000011.1:1771909-1826725 GCA_001602275.1 Zoysia japonica
CCCCCCCCCCCCCCCCCCCCTCTCTCTCTCTCTCCTTATATTGAAGGCACAAAAATTTCAAGATATCAGCAGAGAATGTAAACCAATTTGAAATCAATATAAGTTATATTAGAGTATTCAACAGCAATACAGAGTATTCAAAATTTAGCTTTATGCGTGCAATCAGCAAATAAAAAAAGGCCAAAATTTAGTGCACTGAACTTTGTGTTCGTACAATTATGCGCACTTACTAAACCATGGGATTCACCCAATGAGATGTCTTCATATGTGAATGGCATCAGAATGTTTCCTATGACTAGAGCTAGCAATCTCATATGAATTGATTATAATGAAGATCTTTGAACATTACCCATTATGACGCCCATGACCACCTTTCCTTTGAAGACGTAATACACCATTGGGTAGACTCATTTCATCATAAATCTGCCGAAAAAGAAACTCACAAATATCATTGACTTTCGAGTTAATGATGATTCTTGAGAACTTTACATAATAAACAGAACAATAGTGAGGTATACAGGTACCAAGAGAATGTGTCGCAATGGTACTTGGTAATATGCAGCAAGTGGCCCAATCTTCACATGAAAACAGGACACGTTAGGGTAGTGAACTAGTGACAAATGATTACAGGTACTCAATCAGTCCTGACATTTCTAGCAGCACATTAAATAAGGCATTACATGTAGAACGATTGTGAAAAAACAGTAGTTGTTTGTTCTAGGTAGAATTGGGATAAATAATGAATTCCTCAGATTATCAGCGTTCTATATTTCCTGAGGTGCATTTTTTATATCAACTGCAAACAGGGAGTATTTGGTCAAAACAGGACTCCAATATTACCATTTTTTGAATGGATAAGGTGCCAACTAGCCATGCGATTTGCATGTGCGTCACAATGTTTATGTGTGAGGAATGTGCTCTTGAGAAACATTTATTTAAGTAACATATACTTCCCTCCCAAAAAAAATTCACAAACTAATGATGTCAGCTACTTCTTCTGTCCTAGAATCCATGTTTTTAAATCGTCCGATTAATCGCGATTAATCGACGATTAATTGAAGTATCGCATGGGTGTGCTCGACTTAGATGCTCGACACGACTTAGGCGACTTAGGCCCTGTTTGGTAGGGCTCTGGTTCCTCAAAAAACGGCTCTTGCTCTGGCTTCTTTGAAAAAGAGGCTTTTATGGCTCCGACTCCGGCTCCTTAAAAAACATTTGGTAGAACAACTTTTTTTGTGGGCTCTCCTATTTTGTAGGAGTAGTTAACGAGGGAAAATGCCACATGGACGAAGGAGCCACAAAGAAGCCACATTTTTGTGGCTTCTGGCTTTACCCCTGGCTTCTCCCTAAAAAGAAGGAGAAGTGGCGCCTTCTAAAACCGTTTGATACAATTTCAGTTGAAGCCGATCGAGAAGCCGGTAAAAAAGCCCTACCAAACGGGGCCTTACTATAAAATCGTCCGACTTGGGCGATTAATCGCTATTCTGAGTCGCGGACGACTTAGCCTAGCTAGCAACCTGCTAGCAAATCAGGCCCACTTGGCCCATTAGGGTTGCATAAGACATGTTGCTGCCTGCAGCTGCCCTCCTCCTCGTTTCCAGCTGCCACAAGGAAGTCTTCAATGGCTGCTGGATGACCTTCTCCTCATTTATCATATATTCTTTTTTGAAGTACATTTTGAAGTATATATATCATAAGTCGTCCGTATTGGTCTGGAGATGACCTAGACGACTTACTGTTTGAGTCGACCAACTTACTTCGATTAGTCGGTCTAAGTCGCCCGTCTAATCGGGTAAGTCGATGTATCGGTGCTCTGGCGACTCAAATCGACTCACCGACTTAAAAACGTGGCGTAGAATAACTTTACATCTGAGTTTAGTCAAATATATCTTTGATAAATGATGTCTATAAATTTAATCAACTTAAATAAAATAAAAAGTATATATTATGAAAATAGTTCTTATGGTGGATCTAAAAACA
The DNA here is from genome assembly GCA_001602275.1 of Zoysia japonica. NCBI lineage: Eukaryota > Viridiplantae > Streptophyta > Magnoliopsida > Poales > Poaceae > Zoysia > Zoysia japonica. The sequence goes on from BCLF01000011.1 coordinate 1,773,890, forward strand.
CAACTCGCATGTTGTTAAATTTAATCAAATCTAAAAAAATATTAGTCAAATTTAGAACCCAAACATGAAGTTTTTGTGGGATAGAGGTAGCAAGAAAGAATAAGAATAACTTACTGCCTCTCCACTGTAGTTCATGTATGACTGTGGTTGCACTAGCAGGATTGGCACCTCGCCAATTGAACCTGCACTAAATTCAACCCGACATATGGGTCAAAACACATCCTGTATAGTTATTGCTGACTTCCTTAAACTTCTATGCACCCAAATTACAGTTTCACATTAATTTTCGGCAGGGAATCCTCATGAATATACAGCTTGTGCTTCCACAAAGAGAAAATACGTAAATAAACTTTTCCCATCAATGGGGCACAAAAATGTGCCGTACAATTGCCTTCGGTCATACATACCACAAATGAAAACAAAGAAGCATAATACTACCCACTTTTCAGCTTTCATCAAGAAACATTATTGTTGGATTCAATCCTGTTTCCTTACCAAATAATAGCTACGAATTATTCTGCTATGCTTACACAACAAGTTTCTACGAAATAGAAGAATAAGCATGCATTCCTGGCTAGATAAAGATTGAGTAACAGTGATATTGCACCACAGATAAATATTTTTAATCTGTCTCGAATATAGGTCTAGATGCTGACTTTCAGGCACTGACACACAATATACCACAGAAGACTGCATGCAACCGATATTGACCTAAGGCGCTACTAGTATGAAAGTTAAGGCAATCCCCAAATCAAGCCGTAAGGATACAAGTAAGAACACAGAATACATGAGAAAGTAGCAGCTAAGTGGACAGTGGACACAATATAGTAGAGGTAAGCAAGTTAGGTACCTACTCCCAGCAGCGATTTGGACTGGATAGTGTTCATTGTGATCCCCTCGTCCCGCGCTATGCGATCCACCATCTCAAACCCGACCTGATCAATCAGAGGCGCCGGGGGGGGGGGGGGGGGGGGGGGGGGGGGGGGGGGGGGGGGGGGGGTGGGGGGGCGGCTTACATTGTGCCGCGTGGCGTAGTACTTGTCGCCTGGGTTGCCGAGGCCGGCAATGAGCCAGGGCGTATACTCCACCGGCCCCGCTGCGGGGTCGTGGACGGAGGCGACGGCCAGCAGACGCGGACGGCGGATATGACAGAGCGGGGCGGACGGGGTCCGCCGGGGCGTGGGGGCGGAGGGAAGGGCGAGGAGAAATGGGAGGTGGTAGTGGGAGTGGCCATGGCGCGCGGGTGAACGTTGGGACTGGGGAGCAGGCGGCGGGGAACGGAACCGATCCGATAGGGCCGTGGGTTTGGTTCGAGGCTTTACTCTCTGTTTTATGACGAATTTGAGGCTTTTTTCTTGTGTGAGAGAAAATTTGAAAATATCTCGATATGGTTCAAAGGGCCGAAGCGTTGTGGGTGGAGTGGGCTGGAAGCATATGTGGGTCGAGCTCGGGCTGGAACCTGGAAGTGGGTAAGTAGCTTGAGTTCGATGGGCCCTATGGAGGAGAAGCGATGCTGGAGTAGCAACTGCTAAAGAGGATATTCTCCTCGATGAATTATGCGGAACAAATTGAGAAACAAGATGAAAGATCAATATTTAAATGGTATGATGGTTACATTCATCGAGTGTGATTTTTTCTGAAAGTTAAGGATAATGATATTACTGAGTGACTCCATGCCATGAGGATTCATGGAAAATCGTGATTTCTCTCATGCACTTTGAGCCTAATGTGAACAATTTGCACTTTAAATTGTTGTACCGTTGTCAAAATTTTCTTTAAGTAATTTCACTATTTTTTTTACATGAAATTTTTTCCTTGGTGGGTCAAGAATACCCAAGTCTCAATTCCTTTGTCTGCCACTGCCTTGGTCTTTCTGTTTTGCATTATCTCACTTATAAATAACATGCCAGCAGAAGACCATCGCAAAAAAAAAAAAGAAGATATGTTTGTATTGCTCTGCACGAAATTTTGCAGAGGGTCATTCATGTAAAGGTTGAAACCCCCCCTGGTTCTCCATCTTTGCATGTTTTAAACTTCCAACGTATCCCCCTGGTTCTCCATCTTTGCATATTTTAGACTTCCAACGTCCTAAAGCTCAAAAGTGACTCATTTTTACCCAGTGACCTTTTCTTCGATCTCTTTTTACCCAACTGAGGCTGTGAGGCATTGTACGCCAGGGTACATTTTGATGCGTATGATGAATCGAAAAGATACTTTTTGCTGGATCTACTATTAAGCGTGACTTGTGAGACCGTTAGATTGCTAATACCGTCATGTCATGCTTGAGAACCTAGTTTTCGATTTGTTTTGGATGGTGTCAGTGCTTTTCGTCGTCATGCCATGTGACTTGCGAATGAATCCCCAGAGCAGCCTGCAGGACGGTCTGTATTTGATCGGCATTTTTTGAGGAGCATTTCATGGACCTGAACATCCTGTCTAGTGTCAGGTGGAGTATAACTTGGCAGACAACAGGCAAAAATTAGAGGACAAAATCAGCGCCAGTTCTCGAAGCAGTGTTCTGTCAAGAAGCCTTTCCTCGATGAGCTTAATTTATCTAGGATACCAAGGCACTTGACCTTCCATGTTCTTCAATTTCTTATCCAACAAATTGGAAATGGTCTGGTGTATCTTTTCCGTGATTAACGCTCTTCCAACTGCTCTGGCAGCTCCTCCCGATTGAAAAAATAAGCGCTAATGCTGGTCACTCCTTTTCGGATTCGAATTAGTCAATCCAAGTTGTGACAACAATTCCGATGTATTTGTGCCAAGACAAAAAGATAGCACCAATTTTTCTTTGAAAGTGGCAAAGGGCCGATCCAAGAGCACACGAACACCGCGAAACATGGATAACGGGTAAAGCTACGGCAGGGGAGACGAAGATCTCCCCACAAACTCATGAACTGCAACGAACCCACATCTGACAAAACAACGGTAGCACACAAGAAGCAGGAAACGATGATGAACTGCAGCTAAGATAGCAGCAGTTGATCCCACCCAGGAGGAAGCCGATGATCGAAACGGACGGAGGCAGACGACGGTGCGAGTGAAATGTCTACAGCCTACAGGAGACGCTGGACCAGAGACCTCTGCCTCTGCAGCCGCATCTCGTCGTAGAACCGCTGGATGAACCGCTCGGCGCGGCCGTCCACCTCCTCGTCCCCCTCCTTCTCCTCCTCCTCCGCGTCGTAGTACTCCTCGTCCGCGTCCTCGGCGTAGACGCACGCATCCACTTCCCCACGTCCCCACTCGAGCGCCGGGGCCAGCGGCTCCGTCTCCCTCTCCCGCGACTGCGAATTGACGACGTCGTCCGGTCGCGGCCGCGGCGCGAGCCCGTCGAGCACGGCGACGTCGAGCTCGTCGCCGCCGCAGAGCAGCGACGCGAGGACCATCCTAGCCCTGCTCCGGCGCTTCTTGGCCGCGGCCCTGCGCCAGGCCGTGACCCCCGGCGGCGCGCCGGGGAGGAGCGGCGACCGGGACGGCGAGAACTGGTACTCGCCGACGTACGCGTAGTTGTAGTGGCGGAACGGCTTGTAGCTGTAGCTGCCGCGGCGCCGGGCGGCCGCGGACGACGCGCGCTTCTTGAACAGCACGAGGCTGGTCTTGGCCCTGGATATCGGCGTCAGCGGCAGCGCTAGGATGGCCATCGCCCTGCCGAGGATCGGTTTCGAATTCGAGCCGGAGGAGGATCTCGGCATGGCTGGCCGGCGGACCTGTGCCCTGCTTCGTGGGACTGGCAGTGGTCGGTTTCCCTCTCTTTCTCACATTCAAATGGGTAGCCGCGGAGGCCAGACGTGGTGGTTGCTGCGGAGTGGAGTGGCCTGGTGCTGGGTTTTATGGTGGTGGTGGTGGAGGCGGGGGCTCGGGCGCAGCGGCAGGGGTTCTGGGCACCCGGTGCCTGCCGCTGGATCGGATCGTGCGCGTAGTACAGGAAAGTTACAGGCAAACAACGTATCGTGGTGCGCGCACCTTTACCATCGTGGGTCGTGGCTCCTTTCAGGAGGTGTAATTTTACGATCGATCTCGTTTTATTGATAAAACGTGCTACAGCATGGCGCATTTAGCCGTTGGTGGTGTACCGGAGCGGCTAGATCGATCGCGATCCGAACGCACGCCAGCGATCGACGGACGATACTCACGTTGCAAGTTGCAATCGTCATAGTTGGCATTGGCAAGCACGCTACTAGATGCCGCTCGATCCTAACGCGCTCGTATACCGCGTAGGGCATTTACACTCGTCCCTTGAAACCGTTAATCCAACCACATGGTTAATCAATCGGTGCATCACGCGAGGTTGTAGTAGTAGTAGCAGTACTCGTAAGCGACGCAGTACTCGTAAGCGACGGCAAATGATCGACGACCATGTTGTTTGTTTGTGGTGGGAGCGAACCGATGGCGTTGGCCGAGGAACGAGCAGGGCAGGTGCGCAGGCTCGACGGACTTTTTGGCGTCGTGCACTCGTGCGGTCGCGGTGGTGGACTGGTGGTGGGTGGGGTTCGCAGCTGGAAAGCGATCGCCGAGGTCGGTGGTTCTGTCGGCCGGAGCTGGCTGCTAGCCGCCCTTTTTCGAACTTCAAACTGAGCTAGCCGTTGGGCCGTCGTCCCTTTCCAAGTGTTCGCAAGCTGAAGCGCGGCCACTCGACTCGTGTTGCGCGGGCACTTTCACGGGACAATTCTTCAGAGGTCACTTGTAAGCAACGGCATTTAGATAAAGCCATCACTAACAAGCGCATCCAAACAACGCCCTGCTGCCCCTCACTCCCCTGCATAGCACGATGGAACTCAATCGAAATTTTCTTTTTCTTTAAGCTGAAACTCAACAGTGAATGGACGCTCCTCCTCTCCCCATATCAAGAGGTCTCCAGGTGCTCAACGCTGCACGGTTTCAAGCAAAATTATAAAATTATCAAACTAAATAATTGAACAGCTAAAATAAATCTAAAAACAGCACGGTTTCAAGCAAAATTAGAAAATTAAATAATTGAACAGCTAAAATAAATTTAGAAACTGCACGGTTTCAAGCAAAATTAGAAGATTATCGAATTAAAAAATTGAGCAGCTAAAATAAATTTAAAAACAGCACTATTTCAACCAAAATTAGAAAATTATCAAATTAATAATTTGAACAGCCAAAATAAATTTAGAAATAGCAAGGTTTCAACCAAAATTAGAAAAATTATCTCTACTACCTTAAAAGTTCGAATTGGTGATGTTCGTTGTTCTGCCAACTCGCAATCTCAACCGTCCGATCGGCATCCAACGATCTCTGTTCGTGCGCCGACACATGGGGCCCGCCACACTCGACTCTCCAACTCCCCACATCCCAGTATAAAAAAAAAGAGAAAGAACTCCTCACGTCCCGCCCCTGTGCTGGGTTGTCCGCCGCCGCCTCTCCCCTTCTTCCCCGCTGCCTCTCCCCTCTTTGCGGCCGGCAGCGAGCCTCTTTCTCGCTCGATTTAGCCATTTCCTCTCGTCAGCCACCTGATCTAGCTCCTCCTCCTCGCCGTTATTTCCCTTGTCCCGCTGACCTTCTTCTTCCGCCTCCACCGCCCCACGGCGCTGTGGGGTGCCAGAGCGGAGATGCACAGATCCGGGGCGACAACGGTGTGGAACGTGTCTGCACGACGCTGCTAGGGTTAGGATCCGTCATGAATCTCATGATCCTGCTCGTCCTCGCCATTAGCGTCACTACTACGCCCTCGTCCTCTGCAGCTACAGGGCCGTGCTGCTCGCTGCCGCGGCGGCACTCGACCTCCTCGCCGTCGTCAGCCTCGTCCACTTCCTGCCTTCCTGGTGCGGGGTCTTGCTCCTTACTTGCTTCTGGTCCTCGTCCCCTCCCCTTGCCTCTTCTGGTGCTCTTTTTACAGATCTTCGTGTGTAGGAGTTTCGTCTCCTCATTTCGATGCCTTTAATACAACACTTTTTTAAGTGATGCAGCTTGCCATTCTTCTCTGGAACTTATTCTCTATTGTGTTTACTAACCCTGGTGCTATTCAGCCTAATTGGAGGCCAGATGGTGACGATGAGAGAGAAGAAATTGCGCCATTGACCACCTTGGACTTCAATAGCCTGCAATCTATGTCCCTCAGTGATACAGAGTCCACGGATCAGGTGCTTTCTCTCTGTTAACGAATTATTATCTAGCAACTTATGACCAATGTCGTTATTTTTTTTTTCTTCTCATCCAAAACAAACTGTAAAGTTACTTCTGGTATTCAAATTATGAGCAGCGAACTCCTGCTGCTGGATGTAAATGTATTATGTTGTGTGCAAGGGTTGATTCCACAAAGCTTGTCATTCGAGGTCTTTTGGATGTTGTTATGCAATCTTGAATTCTTGATGATCTATTTATCCTGCTTTTGTATTTGCACTGGCATGGTTCCAGTAGGTTTGCTAGGACAAGATTCTTGACGATCTATTTATCTTGTTTATGATCAATCTAAGGCAGTATGACTTATGCCGATTTCTTTTCATTTAAGCTAACATTTGTTGTGATGGTCGTAGTAGTACTAACTGAACTGAATCTTTTATTGAATCTACAAGATCATTTGCCATTCATTCGTTCTTTTTTACAAGATGATGCTAGAATTGAAGTCTCTATCATGTTAATGATGCCAGAAAAGCTGTCATGAGGTAACAACAATGCACTGATTTCTGTATCTTTGGTCTATAGAAAGAAGATTGTGGAGTGGCACTTGGTCAACAGGGATGCTGAAACAGGGACAACAAGATGTTTGAGCCACCAAAATAGTATGTACAGAAATAGCTTGATCGTGAAATTGAAGCTTGAGGTAGATGAGATCTTAATTACATTGTTTTATCAATGTTTTATAAAGATTTAGCATAGTAGAACCTAGAAGCAATTTATTCTGTTTACCAGAAGCCATGAAAAAAAACGCGGTGCTGCCTTTAGACTTCAAACAGGATTCGCTACAAGTTCAGTAGTAGTTATTAGCATTTGGATTTCACATTGTTGTTTTTTGTGTTATCGTTTCAGACTTTCAGTTCATATGATCTCCTATTTCTGTGTTGCAATCTTCTTGGCTCTGGATGCTTTGATCTTAGATGCTGCAGGAAGGTAGAATTATTTTCTAAAGGAATATAGGAAGACACAAGTAAATTCCAATTTACTCATAGGTTACTCTGATATTGGTGTTTGTGTATAGCTTCAGCAGCATTTGAATTATGGTAGAAATACCATTCTGGAGCTGGCTACTGGGTAGACCCTTTTTTGGTTTAAATATAAACATTTGATCTTCACAAAAGTAACAATTTGGACCGTACGAGAAAGAGGATGCGTGTAGTAGTTGTCTAGCCCATATCGGCGGGTCTTGTGTTGTGTCCCGAATCAGAGGGGATCACGTGTTTTTGTATTTATTGTAGCATGAGCACATGGACCAGGCAAATTAAAATTTTGAATAGCAAAATAAAAAATTTAAAAACAGCACTATTTCAACCAAAATTAGAAAAATTATCAAATTAATAATTTGAACAGCCAAAATAAATTTAAAAATAGCACGGTTTCAACCAAAATTAGAAAAATTATCAAATTAAAAATTTGAACAGCAAAATAAAAAATTTGCCATGAACTTTGGGCATGTATATGGTTAGCAAAATAGTAGTGAACAACCGCTTAGTTGAACAATAGAACTAGATGAATACGTTTCACCTTCTCCATGCTTTATTCACTAAAGGTTTAGAGAGAAAAAAAGGGAAGTATCAGACAAATCCATCCCAAATTTTCTATGAGCACTACACATAGGCGCTTAAAAAAATCCTATACAATGCTGGTTGCGTTAGACATTTCAATAAACAAGTTGAGGGAGTTGAGGCACGCGCAACTGGCAGTGGAGCTCTAGGAGAGTAATTGGAGGAGTCTGTAGGGTGCCTCTCCACCGGGTCCAAATTCTCCTCTGTGGAGCAATCTATGCAGAGAACTGTAGCATCTGCTACAGCAAAAACAAAGAGAGTAAACAGTACTTTACACTAATAATGTAGCATTTCACTGGTTGCTTAGTACTGTTTACAATTTACTGTACTGTTTTACTGTTTATCTGATGCTGTAACAATATATCTGAGACATTATTTAGATCGAACGGCTGAGAGCATACTCAAATTCTCAACTACAGGAGCGTTCTGCAGTTTCTCCTCTACGGCAGGGGATGTGAATCCCTCTCCACCATCCTTCCGCATAGCACAGGCAGCACCAACAAATCACCGAAGGGAGCAGGGGAGCTCAGACGAATGCAGCAGCTGCGCGACTCCAGATCCATCCGTTCTCTCCGCTCCCAGCAATTGCTGCAGCTGCCTGCCGAGGTCACCATTAGTGCTGCTGCGAGCCTCCTGGGAGCCGCTGCGAGCCTGCGATGAGAGCCGTCTGCTGTTGCCCGGCCGCCGCTCTAACAACCCGAATTTCTAATAAATTTAAATGATGAAGTTGTCTCTGAATGCAATCTTTTCGATTCAATTTTTTTTTAATTTCGGTGCCGAATAAATTCAGTTTGTAGACTTCTTTTTTTAGATTGAAAAATTATTCGAACCATCACGTTTCAGAGCCTTAACTTTATCCTCTTCCACTAATCTTCATTTTTCTAACCATCCAAATTAATCCTTTTAATAAATATCATCTCATCTTTATCCTTCTTCTCACCAACCATTTTCTTTCCCCTCTTCCAAATTGACAGAAGAGAGGACACGGGCGAGCAGGCGACGTCGATTCATCGCTGTCCCCGTCGTTTCTCGCGTCGATCCACGTCCACGTCGTCCACGCCGTCCGCACGACCGTCCTCGTCCGCCGTCTCCACACCGTCGGTTCGCGTCGCTCGCGCGACCCTGTTCCAAGCCGGCAGCGCCGCTTCGGTTCCTGCGTCATCGAGCCTGCGCCGGCGTCGTCCTCGTCCTTGCCTCGGCGCGCGTGCATCATCTCTGCGTCGCCCCGTCCACGCAGCTTCGTCCGTCCCCGATCCGTCTTCGTCTCGTCGCGCGCTCGTCCTCACCTCGATCGCGTCGTCCCCGACACGATCCGTCTCCGCTTCACCTGGTCGCGTCGTCCGCTCGTCGATTTCCGCATCGTCTTCATCCGCGTCGCCCATCTCGTTGGTCCGCTCGGCCGCGCCGTCTTTGTTCTGACCGCCTCTGTCCCGACCGCGCCGTACCTCGTATCCTGTCTGCGACCTTTCTGTCCGTGCCGTCTCCGACCTGCCCGCGTCGGCCGTCCCTGTCCAGCTCCGTCTGCACTGTCCTCATCCGAGTTCTGTCCGGCTTCAACCGCCCCGATCGCACCGTCTTCGCGATGACTGCGCCGACCGTCTCGCTCGTCCGCGTCGTCACTGTCAACTGGTGTCGGAGGTGACTGACGGAGTGAGTTCCTTGTTATTCTGGCTCTCCTTGTGCACTATTTCTTGTGAATCTGATCTAATCGAGTTCCTTCCAGGTGAAGGCAGTTCTGAGGATTGAAGTCATGGCCGTTTTTCCTCCGTCTCTGGATGTTCGGTGTCCTGCGGTGAGTCTTCGTGGCTGACAGTCGTCGTTACCGTTTCAACTTGTCCACCAGCTTGGGTTGCCTAGCGTTGTTTCCTCCGACTGTACAGCGAGTTCAGATAGAGGAGTTCGTGGTCGCCGTCAAGCCGGACGCAGCAGAGCGCGTGGAGCAGCTTCTAGTTCAGGCGCAGCAGCAGGAAGGTCGAAGCGTCATCCGTCTCCGGGTGCGCGAGCTTCTGTCAGTCATCGTCTACCTCGTCCCGGTGAGGAATCTCAACCCTTCCGCGTTCTGTTTCTCTGTTCAGTTGTCGTGCTAGAGTGAAGTTTGACTAGGAGCTGTGCCAGCTTGGAGCAGAGCCTAAAGCCTCATCGCCGCCGTCCACCCTCCTGTCGTTCGTCGCTGTTTTGAAACGATGAACCTTGAGCAGGGCAGCAGCCGTCGAGCCAGGTTCCACTTGTTCGTCACTGAGTCCCTTAGTGAATGTCGAGCTGGTAGATCGTCTCTCCCTGGTGAGTTTCGTGGGTCACCATCTTCTCTTCTCTGTTTGGTGCTTGCCGAATTCCATGGTCAAAGGGTTACTGGTGGTGGTGTCAGCGTTGCCGGGTCTGAAGATCAGCTCGAACGGGTGGTCTCCGAAGTGTTCAGTTGCTGCGGTTCTGGCTCGTTCATCCAGGATCGGTGGTCAGTAACTTTGTGGAAACTTAAGGTTTTATGTAAAGGTTAATTTTTTAGCACTTGTTGGCTTAGAGCTACGGATCAGTGAGCTCGTTTGTGGTTTTTTCTGTGGCTTGGTTCAGGACCTTAGCATCAATTCAGTGCCGGCTGCATGCTTCTCTATTAGGGGTTTTTGGGGAGCTTTCAGTGTCGAGAGAGGGGATCTTGTGCACCGCTTGTTGAGGAATTAAGGAAATCAGTGAGCTCTGCGGTGGTTTGATGGTTTGGTTATGCTCAGTTTACCCCTTTTTCCGGAATTCTTTTGTATGTTAAATCTTCGAGAGTCCAAGAGGAGTTTCCTTTAGTTTTCAAAGTTTCTCTAAGTTGTTTTTGTTAAATCTGTCTCGTCGAGCTTTTTGCATAGTATTTTCTGAGATATGTTTTTTAAATATTTAGCCTTGTAATTTAAATTTATGCACGGTTTGTTGAGTATTCACGTATTTTCGGTTTTTCACGTTCATCTTTTTCAGAGATCAGCTAGAAGATCGTTCTCGTCTCCTGAAACAGCTGTGGACTGAGGTTCTCTCTTGCATTCGAGTTGCAAAAAGAAGGTCGTCATGGTGTTGCTTTCGTTTACTGCTTTTGCTTGTTGGATTTTTGTTAGTAATGTTCTGCTTTGAGATGTTAATAAGTTTTATGAATGATTTTGTTGAAATAATTTATATTATCCTTGTTTTCTTATTTCGTTATGATTTTTTAATTGTTCACTTCTCATAAACGTGACAGCTAGGGTTTGAGTTCGCGTCTGGTGTCGACGGCAGTGTTGAGCACCTGGAGACGTCTTGATATGGGGAGGGTAAGAGCATTCATTCACTGTTGAGTTTCAGCTAAAAGAAAAAGAAAGGGAATAAGTCTACATGACCCCTCAAACTGACTTAGTAGCTACTTAACCCTCTCACTTTTAAAACCAATTTTTTAACCCCCTAAAGTTTCCAATACCATCTAATGCAGCCCCAGCCTGTTTTGCTGGGCTGTTTTGCCACGCTGGAGGCTGTTTTGTAACAAAAAAATGTCTGATGTGGCTGTCTTTTATAGTGGACTCACTTGTCAGTCGCATAGCAACCTACCAATAAAAGCAGGCAAACTCTCTCGGCCCATCCGTCCACTTTCTTCCCCTCGGTTTCCTCTCCCTCACTGGCGATCCTCAATCTCTTGACTTCTACACCTGAGCGCGCCATGGCGGCCAGGTAAAGCGTGAGGCGGCTTCCATCTCAGCGTGTGTGCATGACGCGCGTGGGGTGGGGGCCTGCTAGCGCGCGCGTGGCAAAGCGGGACAGGGGCAGCTGAGGCGCGTGGTGGAAGCCAGGCTGGTTGTGCGAGGCGGTGCGACTGCAATCCTCGTTGTGCGAGGCCCAGGGCAAGCCACAGGGGCGAGGCGGTCCAGGTGAATTTTTTTTTCCTTTTTTCTTTTTGTTTTCTTTGGTTTTTATCTGTAGCGATCCTTTTTTTTTTGTTTCCTTTTGTTTTCTTTAGGGAAAACAAACATGTTGTTTTTGTTGGGGATCATCCTAGATTCTTTAGTATTTCTTGCAATAAATATTTTTGTGAGAATAATGCCATATAATGTGAGCTTAACACCATCTATGTTTCATTTTGCTTTAGGGAATGGATCGTCTAGGATTTCTTGCCATAAGGTTCTTCAACGTAGAGAGTCGGTTGCAGTACTTTGGTGGAACAGGGATGTCTCATATTCATAGATTCGTGTAGTTCTAACGTTTCGTCGTGGGAAAGGATTCTACTCCTAATGAGTTTTGTGTCGATGTTCCATTGCTGGAATTATGGCTATGATTCCCTCTGCTGTGTTTGTAATTATCGGCTATAATTTCCCAATCTCTCATCTGCGTGCCTGATTTCATCTGTGTTCTGGTACCTCAAATCATAGTTTGTGTGGCTTGCGTAACCTCATAGCTCTCTCGTATTCCTTTACGGTGAATAATTTGCTTAAGAGGGCGAAACCTATGTTTATTTATGGCAAAACAGCCTCAAGCGTGGCAAAACAGCCCAGCAAAACAGTCTGGGGTTGAATTAGACGGTATTGGAAACATTGAGAGGTTAAAACACTGATTTTAAAGGTGAGGGTGTTAAGTAGCCACTAAGCCATAGTTTGGGAGGTTATGTACACTTATTCAAAAGAAAAATACGGTCGAGTTCCATTGTGCTATGCAGGCAGTGTCGACCGTTCTTTGGATGCGCTGGTTGGTGATGGTTTTTTTATCTGGATGCCGTTTGCTTACAAGTGGCCTCTGAAAAATTGTCTCGCACTTTCACTGATCTTTTCCCTCGCAGCCGGGGTGACGACGCCATTAAAAACATGCCCATGGTGCGCGGTGACGAACACTGGCTTCCCACCAGTTTGGGCGATGCGGCATTCACTTCGGTCTACGCGGTTGTTGTTGGTGGACTGTTGCTCACTGTGGAGTGTGGACCTCGGATTATACGTTCCAGCCGCACGGGGAGATAGTTGCAATGGACGGAGGAGGAAAGGACCAATCGACACGCACCAGATTAATTCGTCATCAAGACGTCTGGATCTGCATCTTAGACACAGAATAGATCACGTATACTCAGGGGCGGAGCTAGCCATTCAGATGGGGAGGTCACTACACTTAACGATAGGGTTAAACACTTTGATAAACAGTGATTTTCTACTGGTTCTGAAGAAGATCACCGCCCCTGGCGTACAGCATCAGCAATACGTGCTGACAGCTACTCGTACTGGCTCGTAACGTATGTAATCGTACAGCAGGCAGGTATTACTAACCGCATGGAACGAAACAGTGCGAGCTGCCCGATCTCGTATTCATTCATTCGTCACTTTATACTCCTAGCGAGGATCCTAATCATGTCCGTACATGCAAAATTGCCAAATCTCTAGGCTTCCGAGGCTTGCATCTTCCCGTTCCTTTTCATTTCGGCGGACCCGGGCCTTTATCTTGTTTTGAAACTTATCCTGGCCTTTTTGGAAGAGAAGACATGGGCTGGCCCTTTAGGAATCTCTTAACTGAAGCGGGCCGAACAGGGGACCGCTTCGAGCCCGTCTCGTGCACACTTCAATCGTGAACTCCATCGGGTGGGTCACTGACAAAAAACTGTTAACGCTTTTCGAGTTCAGACGTCTCTTATCCAGCGCCCACGTCGTTGCCAGCACGGCAAGTCCGCTCGGGTCCTCGCAACTATCGGATCTTGCGTGGGCGCATCCCCCATCGTCAGTCGTCACTCCTCCCCTTCATCATCTAGCTCACCTCGCCGTCCTCGGCCTCTTCCACTCGAAGGTAAGCTCCCGGGTTTGCTCAAGTCATCTTCCGAACTTTCACTTCCACATCAAGGTTGCCACCCACTTGCCACTCGCTAGTCAACGCCGGATTATGACTTTTTTCCCTCACGTTTTTATAATTAAAATACACCTTTCTTTTTCCGGAGAGTTCACTGATTTTCTGCGGCGTGTGCGATGGGGTGCGGTTGCAGGAAAGTGCGCCGGTCCCGTTAAAGGCGACGATGCTGCGCTGCGGTGTGAGGGCCGGCGGGCACGTCGCGTCGTCGTCGTCGTCGTCGCGCGCTGATCCGCGGAGGTCGCCAGCGATCAGCCCCGGCGGCGTGCGGATGCCGGCGAGCCGTGGGTGCTGGGGCGGACTGAGGTGGCGGGCGCCGGATCTCGGCGGCCTCGAGATGCCCGGCCTGCGCGGTGGCGTCCAGGGGCTCGCCGCCCGCCCGCGCTACTCTCGCGTGCGCGCCTCGGCCGCAGGTGCGTCACCGGTTAGTGCGTTGGGGTTGCGGGTTGGTGATCCCGGGTTCGGGGTTGGTGTCGTGGTTCGGTGGTTGTGGTACTGGGTCTGCTTTTGTCAGCAACTGACCGCTGTTAGGTTCTGTGTGACGACCGTGGATTACTGGATTTGACTGTGCATGCTCTCAGCAATTTTTTGTGTGAAGTGCATTAGGGGTTCATGGTAGCTCATAGGATCATGCCTTTGTAACGACTAAGCAGTGGATGTCATCCGATCGTCCGGGGCGGTGGTTGATTGTGAGTCTTCTGTGCTATTAGTTGTTAGATTTAATATTGAGAGTTCTGGTGTCACGGTCCGTAGGCTGAGTCATGTTGCCGTGTTAATACCCTAGCAACAAAAATGTTGCCGTGTTAGTACAGAGCTAAACCAAGGGACTTGGCACAGGAGCCTAGGATATGCAGATTATCATGCCACCTCCAGTCATATTGTTTTTGTTCGTGTGCTGTTAGCTTTGTTTTGGCAAGCTGAACTGGAAAAGGCATTTAACAACGCCTGCTAATCTCTCACTCATATTGATATTTTTTGCAGCTGATCCTGAGGATGTTCCATTTGAGAATGCTCAGGTTAAATCTTCCGGGCATGTTCTGCCATATGTTGGTATTGCTTGTTTGGGGGCTGTATTGTTTGGTTACCATCTTGGGTATGTATTTTGTTACCAGTACTCGTACCACATATTTTTCTCGTTATCACTACTGCAAAGCATAGTTCATTTACAATCTAAATTTTATCTGATACAATCAGCAATCTGGAGCAAGTTTCGTTCTGAACACAAACACTGTTAAATAATAGCATGATGATTCCATCTTACAACTATATATTTGCCCTGCAGTGTGGTCAATGGTGCCCTTGAACATCTTGCTAAAGATCTTGGGATTGCTGAAAATGCTGTCTTGCAAGGTCCGGCATACCTTGGCATACCTTTACCTGAAAACTTGTGTTTGATATGGAATATCTAGAAACTAGGATCATTGGCTTGTGCATTTCTGTTTTCTTTTCTTAAAAAATACAGTCTGGTACTGTTTTCTAAAGTAGTTGATAGATGACTAGAATAGCAAAGTAATACGATTCTATGAGATATTCTTCTCTCATATGATTCACTAGACATTGGCTTTTTACTCAGGATGGGTGGTTAGCACAAGTTTGGCTGGTGCTACAATTGGTTCTTTTACTGGAGGGTCTTTGGCTGATAAATTTGGTCGAACAAGAACATTCATCCTTGATGCACTCCCTCTTGCTGTCGGTGCATTCTTGAGGTATATTTTTAGCTATATAATCCCTAATGTACTCTATTTTATCTTATATGAAACTAAGAGACAAAACATTCTTAGTGCAACAGCTCAAGATGTCCGCACAATGATTATTGGTCGATTACTCGCTGGAGTTGGTATTGGGATCTCTTCTGCTCTTGTGCCCCTTTACATTTCTGAGGTTGTGGTTGTTGAAATGATGTTCCTTTATTAAAAAACAACTGTTATTGTGTTAATAAATGAATGCCTTCACCAAATAACTTATTGCACCTTACAGATCTCACCAACTGAAATCCGTGGAACACTTGGTTCTGTCAATCAACTTTTTATTTGCATTGGAATTCTTGCAGCTTTGGTAGCTGGATTGCCTTTGGCAGGAAATCCTGCCTGGTGAGTTCTCCCTTTCCTTGGTCTTTTGTTTTCTGTCTTCATTTAGTTTCCTGATTTTTATGAGCAATTGAGACCTTCTTAGAGAAGGACAAAGGAGGCAATTAGCAACATTTTTTTTAATTTCTTCTTAGTTCTTACTAATCTATCTAGATTTATTTATGCTATGCTAAGAAAATTTTATTGGATGACGACCAAGTTTTCTGTTTGTGATTGTGTTTCATCAGGTGGAGGACAATGTTTGGAATTTCAGTAATTCCATCCGTTTTGCTGGCTGTAGGAATGGCCTTTTCTCCTGAAAGTCCTCGTTGGCTATTCCAGGTCTCTGTTAGCAAATTGTTTTTTTGACCATACTGTACCCTCGGGCTGTCAAGACTGCAGCTCAATGATACTTATTTCTTTTCTAACTTTAACTGCAGCAAGGAAAGGTTTCTCAAGCAGAATCAGCTGTAAAAAGACTCTATGGAAAAGAAAAGCTTACTGAAGTTATGTATGATCTGAGAGCTAGTGGCCAAAGTTCTTCTGAGCCAGAAGCTGGCTGGTTTGATCTTTTCAGCAAGCGCTATTGGAAAGGTATTTTTTTTACAGTATCAGAATTAGCAAATTTTGTTCCATAATAATTGGATGATGAATGTGTGATAATTTTCTTGCCATACCACTATTCTGTTGCTACCACCATGCATCTAGTATTTATGACTATGGAAAACAGCTCATATATTGTGTTGCGTGCTAGTACTCCTGAGATCTATATGGTGATGAAAGAAGTTTGGTCGCAGCAAATGCTATCTCACATTCATGGATTGTCATTCGAATAGTTATTCTAACAGTTAACATTTTCATACTGGCCTGTAAAGCAATGTTATCAAGTTTAATGATACTTACAGAACATAGTTTTGAGGAATTCCACAGTGCCATGCCTGTCCTCCCACCCTAATTATTTTTAATTAATAAAGTAATAAGGAGCTGAATTTGTGCCGAAGAGGATTTGAACCTAGGGTGTGGGGATGTAAAATCACATTATCCGTCCACTGAACTGACTAGGCACAGTTTTTCATAAGTTGAATCTGAACAAACTATATAACTTGAGCAGTTGATATATTTGTTGCTTCAATATTCTCTCTTAACATTTGATGGTATTTCTCGTGTTGCAGTTGTGAGTGTGGGAGCAGCACTGTTCTTATTCCAACAGCTTGCTGGCATAAATGCTGTTGTATATTACTCTACATCAGTATTCCGCAGCGCGGGCATCGCATCTGATGTTGCTGCAAGCGCTCTTGTTGGAGCTGCCAATGTTTTTGGTAAGTTCACCATTTTTTTGGTATTGTTTTGTGATTATCTTTTTTTTTTAGTAATATATCTCAATATCAACTTAAGAATGCCTTTTCTGATGGGCATATATTACCTATAGGCACCATGATTGCATCTTCTTTGATGGACAAGCAAGGCAGGAAAAGCCTTCTGATAACTAGCTTTTCTGGAATGGTATGTCTACAATAAATCATGGGTTTTTTTTTTGGGTGTCCCAGTCGGCAAATAGAGGCTTTGACTTACTTCTGTTTCACTTGAAGGCTCTTTCGATGCTACTCCTAGCATTATCATTTACCTGGAATGTGTTGGCACCGTATTCTGGAACTCTTGCTGTTGTCGGCACTGTTCTGTAAGTTTTTTTTTTAATCATTCATCTATTCTATTTTTTTTTTGCTGTAAAAACTTTGAGTGTAAATAGAACTGTACTATAATTTAATTCAGGTATGTGCTGTCTTTTGCTCTTGGAGCTGGTCCTGTTCCAGCACTACTCCTTCCTGAGATATTCGCCTCCAGAATCAGGGCCAAGGCTGTCGCATTATCTTTAGGAATGCACTGGGTGAGTCATGACTGTATATTCATGCATCAATATTTTATTTATTATGGAGATATATGTATCCCAAACAACAGCATTTTTTTCTTTGTTGCAGTATATTTTGTTCCTTCTCATTCTGTTACTAATTTCTTACACATGATCTAGCACAACTAAAAGTAAGGTGGCTATGCCAGTGGATGAATCTGATTTTCAGCTTGAACAGTTGATTTCTTTAGTGTAATTAGTTGTTTTAATTAATTGAATGTGACACAGATATGCAGTTGAGCATTCCCTCATCAACTCCATCCAAAACATTATATCTTCCTCTTTGCATATAGCAGTGAAGACATAAATTTTTAGAGCTCTTGCGTTTGCAATCATTCAAGTACCTTCTATGGAATCCTATAACATGATCGATAAAGCGCAGATAATTAACCTCCTGGGCTAGTTTTATCCACCTACATCGGCGAACCCTTTACTTATTTTTCCCTCTTTTTACAGGTGTCAAACTTCTTTATCGGTCTTTACTTCTTGAGTGTCGTCAACAAGTTCGGGATCAGCACCGTGTATATGGGATTCGCATCTGTGTGCGCCCTTGCGGTTATTTACATATCTGGAAATGTGGTTGAGACCAAGGGGCGATCCCTGGAAGAGATTGAGCGCAACCTAAGTTCAGCATGATGTCCTGCTGCCAGGCTGGATGAATTGAACCATACACCTGTTGAACATCTGATGCCATTTCGAGATCTATGTAGTTTCAGAAATAAGTTTGAGCGTCTAGCCCACAATTGTCAGTCAGTGTGCACTTTAGGGATTGTGTTCAAGCAGTAAATTTAGCTGTACTTTTCTCACCTTTCAATCAAATAATCCAGGTGAAGCAGTGGATGTTTCTGTAGATGGATAAGGTTCTTGTTTTCATTAGGTATCATCGTTCCTGGTGTACAGATAATCTTGTCTTTGCTCCTGAAATAAAGTCCGTTTACCATTTGTCGAATAGAAACCAACTGTTTTATCCTTCAGATGCTGGATGTGCCATGCATGGATTCAGAAGTGAATTGTCTACACTGAAGCCTACATTGGTGAAGATAATCCTGAAAGCTCCATAGGAGTATTGGTGAAGATTGTACGAATGGGGTTTCTTGTTGCACATGCAGCTGTCGCTAGCGGCGAACCTACATTGGCGGCTCAACATTGTGGTACGCGGGCGCCACGTTACTCCCCTGTCGCGGCCATCTGATTCCTCGGTTTGCGTCTGCCTTTTCCCGGAAAACCCAGAGCGGCAGTGGGGCACTGCGGCACACGAGCTGTCGGATCGAAGGATCTCTTCCCCGATAGGCACCCGTCATCTCCCCAGTCCTACTCCTAACCAGCAAACGACCAGTCAAAATTATCAAGCGGACATGGGCTCCCCCTCCTACAGGCTCGCGGTGGCGATCACGGTCCCCGCTACCGGCGAGTTCCTCGTCGTCCGACAGCCGCCCCCGCCGTCCCCGTCCGGGGAGGAGGAGGACTACCGGCGCTACGTCGACAGCGACCTCTACGACCTCCCGTCCGCGCCCCTCGGGCCCCTCTCGGGGGAGCGCCGGGCGGAGGTGGCCGTTGCCGGCGCGGACTCTGTCGCCGACCGCCTGGAACTCTCTCGCCTCGACGTGTCCGCCGCGCTCGATGAGGTGACCTGCCTCTGCTAGCCGAATGAATTTT
This sequence comes from Zoysia japonica, assembly GCA_001602275.1. Classification (NCBI taxonomy): domain Eukaryota; kingdom Viridiplantae; phylum Streptophyta; class Magnoliopsida; order Poales; family Poaceae; genus Zoysia; species Zoysia japonica. The sequence continues at coordinate 1,793,038 of BCLF01000011.1, forward strand.
TGCTCTGCGCGAGTTCGTAGTTTGAGTTGCTTAGCGTCTAGCAACTGCCTGCCATCAATTTTGGAACTGGCTCTTCGATTCGAGCGGTAGTTTTGGGGAATTACCCCTTCTATCATCGATTTTTTTTTTCTTAAAAGTTCGGCTTGTTGCTAGATTTTCAATCAATTCGGCTCGCCGGATGGAATGCGTGGGGGGTGGAGCCTCCTGAAGTATGTGGAGGAAGCAGAATTCGGCCCAGATGCTGGTCTTAACACTGTGTTCGTCATCGGGTCACTGGAGTCAAAATTGGATGGTCTACAAGGTAATGGCTTCATGGGAAATTCTGGTAGTATTATTGAGTACGAGCTACTGGCCAGACGGTATCTAAGAAAAAGCTACATATTCAAATTTGGTTGTATTGGTGAAAATGCATGAACGATCAATTTCTCAGTGTTCTTGTCTAGCAAGTTGCTTAGCCAACATTTATTACGCATGGCAGAGTCATGTAGATGGATATCAAAAGATTCTGCGTTGGCGTTACTCTCAGAAGTGAAGCCATATAGCGATCGCATAGGGCCATATGCGTATATTGGACTTCTGAAGTCGGAGCTACCATCAAACTGGAATGCGCATCCTGCACTGTTATTCCAGGTTTTCACAATTCTTTCCGTGTAATGTCAGTGCAGAAAGTTCACCTGACGCCTATCATACCATGCTGTTTCTTTCCTGTTCCTTAAATGCATTGTTTGATACTAGGAGTATCCACCGGGAATAACACTCGTACCTATGAAGAGTAAGACGTTACAGCCTTTTCGTACTACTAATCTTGTGGTAGTACGAGGATCCAGTGATGCTAGTGGATCAACACGTTCTGACGTTTTTGCTTCTGCGGAGGCTCTACTAATAGATCCTGGGTGCTGCTCTCAGGTTCATGCAGAGGCAAGAGCTGTTCTCTTAACTTTTTAATTCCTAAAGACTTAACTCATAATCATACATCAAGATCATTATATTATGAAAAGCATTTGACAGCAAAAACTTGTTTGTTTTAAATATGGTATGGTGCCTTTGTAGATTTTCAGAGGGTGCATTCCTCGTACTTTGTTTGTTTGCTTTAGTTCCTCTTGTTACTGAAGTCATCTTCCTCATGTACCTTTATTTTTCCACGAGTCCTCAAAAATGCTCTTATTTTGTGTGGGATGCACTTCTGCAATACCATAGTAGAATCAACAAGGACAACAAACATATAACAAAACTATTACTAAACTTCTCGTGGAAAACTTAACCTTTTCATAATTTACTTAATTTGTTCTTATGGTTTATTTTTATTTGGAATACTTTTTACAATAAAAGCTATCTATTTACATATACTGATTCTTTCAACCAATTGTAATTATATCCTTACGAATTTTCAGCTTGCAGATCTTGTAAACTTCCTTCCCAAAAAGTTATTAGTCCTTGTGACGCATCATCATCATGATCATATTGAGGGTATGTTCATGAATATTTTATGAAGCATTTCTTCCTCATGTACTAATCCAGTGATGATTAGATATATCTGAGAGCATAATCAGGCTGTACACAGCGTGCAAGTGCTGGAACATGTTTCATTTTGTAAGGAACAAATAACATGGGAGTATAATCAAACAATCCTGTTTTAATTGTTTTATCCTCATTATTGCTGGTCCTGATTTCCGTCATAAGTATACACATTCACTCCTTCAAGAATATTCAATTCACATGTTTTGTAAGAAGGAATTCATTTTTTTTTTTATGTTTTAGGTCTCTCAGTCGTTCAAAGTTGCAACAGTGATGCTGTTCTTTTGACACATGAAAACACAATGAATCGTATAGGCAAAGGTGAGAGAACCTAAATCACTTCTTTTACTTTTGCTAGTGATTTAAAACCTATGATTCTTGTTGGAAACTATATTCGTCTCCTCTGTTAAAATTCTGAAATCAGTTGAGATGTATGACATTTAAAGAGCTGAATAGTTATGTTGCAAGTCATAAAATGTCTTCGTTATTCTCAAATTTCCATAGGCACATCAATTGCTAGCTGTGATCCAAATATTAGCCAATTGTTGTTTGTTTCCACTTTCCACCAAATTCTTAGTAATGTTGTTGCTAAGTCAAACAGCCTCGTACTTTTCTGATCATTTTAGAATAAACTCCAGATAAATTGTTCTTGAACCTTATCTGTGGGAAATCGTTTGACAATTCCTGCTACAATGGAATGTTATATATGTAAACATGCTATAGCTCATAACTGTTCTAGTTTTCCTTAATGATATCGGATTAATAATAACAGGGTTGCTAGTTAATCTAGGCTGTTATTGCCAATTCATTAATTTCAGCTTGCTTTCCCTGTGTATATCTATGTAATTTAGCTGACATACAGAACATCTTTTCTCTCAAATTGTTTTTCATTATTCATTGTCATCTGTTATTCATTATATTATGCATGATGAATAGGAAATTGGTGGAGTAGCTGCACTTTAGTAACTGGTGGTGAAAATATACTGATAGGCGATCAAGAATTGCAAGTTATTTTCGCTCCTGTAAGTCAATGTCTTGCTTAGATATTTTTTAGCAATAAAAAAAAAAATGGGGGTAGTACTTGCTCGTAAATACATTCCTCCAAGGAGCTTTTAACACACTATTGGCATTATGAAGTGATACATGTATACTTTTTTATTATTGGCAAGAACTTTGCTTCGCATTGTTTAGAGACGAGAACCTGTAACTGAACACTCGGACATATTCATCCATACATTTAATGTTAGCGTAATGAATTTACTGTGACAAGTCATAGAAGACGTTTATTTTATTTAAGATTTTAGAAATTAAAACACTTCCTGATGTAACCGTAAGGCCAATATTTGTTGTTTGTACCGTGTCATATTTTGTATGCCAAACTCATAACTTCTAATTACGAACATCTCTATGGATATTGTTGAAAATAACTGTAAATTTTTATATGGAAGTTTATTATTTCGAAACCAAATGCATTTACGAGTTTACTCCCTTTGGTTTTTTAATGATGGTGTTAAGACAATTTTGAGTTAGTTTATAAGCTATGAAAGTTGCCTTCTCATCATTTCAAAACTGGAGGGAGTATCTGATGTTACTTAGTCTTAGACTCTAACATTTGTTTTGATGAAACTCTCTGGATAATTTTATTTCTAAAAGAATTATTCTATTATTTTGCGAGTAAGTGGTGCATCACATTTTGGTTTCAGTTCTATGTATTGGCCCTTTGGTCCTTTCTAATCCCTGACCGTATTATAATCATAGGGTCACACCGATGGTCATATAGGGCTTTTACATGTGAATACCAATTCACTAATTGTTGGAGATCATTGTGTAGGGTAAGTACTCTTCAGCAGTGAAGTCAATTTAGTTATGGGATTACTTGAAAAATTTCTCTGTTACCCAAAGTCTCAATGGTACAACTTCCAATTCAATGTCACAATGACTAGGAGATTTGCTCGTTTCCAATAATATATATGCACCACACCACTGGATGCCTTTTCTGGCACATAAGTTTTCTGAACCAGAGTATTTTTAAACAAAAAGACGACAAATCTGTTGTTGACATTGTTAACTCAAACTTTGGCAGAGTTATATGTGTATGGTTCGTTTTGTTTGTGTATTTGATTTTTTTTTTATTTCTGAAATTGTCATCTTTTCAGGAGGCAGTCAATATTGCAATCGCTTATAGTTTTTGAACCCATCTTTATATCAAAATGGACACTCTGACAACTTTTGTACTCTATCTCTATGTACTACAAACTTCTGTGAATTGTGTATGTGCAGTTGGTTGTTTAATAGAAGTTTGTTTTCCTATTTGCAGGCATGGAAGTGCCACATTGGACAGTAGAGCTGGTGGCAATATGAAGGTAATGGTAGTCCTTTTCTATCCTGGAAGGTTATAGTAGGAATCTAGCACCACAAATTTCTATCCAAGGAAAACGCATCAAATTCACCCACCCTTTACTTTTTTGTGCTCTTGCCTCTCCAGTGGTGCGTCATAACATCATAAGTCTTATTTGGAATATGCAGGACTACTTTGAAACCTCATACAAATTCTTGGACCTGTCACCACATGTATTAATTCCAATGCATGGAAGAATCAACCTATGGCCGAAGCATATGCTTTGTGGCTACCTCAGGTATGAAAAGTTAATCACTTATGTTTATCTTTTTTCCCCTCTCCCATCCGAGCAACTACGCAGACATGCAAATAGTATATTTCCTTTGTTTTAGTTCCATCTCGGGCAGTTTTTTAAGACGGAGTTGGCATTCTGATTCCCTCTATTTTACTATATTCCAGGAATCGAAGGGCTAGAGAAGCCTCAATTCTGCAATCCATTGACAATGGAGCCCGGACTCTGTATGAAATTGTTTCAAAGACTTATCATGATGTAGACAGAAAGTTATGGATTCCTGCTTCATTCAATGTTCGCCTTCATGTGGATCATCTGAACTCCCAACATAAACTACCCAAGGTGAGTGGTAGAACAAGTACTGTATTATCACTGAAGCCTGAATGTCTTAAGATAATGAGCTGGAGATATCATCTTTCTGGATAATATGTTTCTCCATAGTTGTTTCTTTACAAATGCATAAGATCAATGCTGGTAAAGAGAGCACTGTTTGATGAACATTCAGTGAAGTAAATGTTCGCTTGGATCCTAATGATCTGGTTGCAGCTTCATCCTGGAGGTGAAGATTAGGTGGTTTATGTGTCAGCGATTTCCAAACAACTGTCTTTTATTTTAGAGTCCCAAGCAAGCTGGAGTCTGTTAGAGAATTTCTGGCAGAAAATATCTTATGCATTCTCTGTTCTTGCACTATCCTAGGTAGCCTGATCTCAAGTTATTAGGAGTAATTTGCAATTTGCACCCTTGAACTGTTACATGGTGCAAGTTACTCCAGTGAACTTGCATATTAACCCGTTGTGATACAAGGTATTATCAATAGGAGGAAGTTAGCTCATTACCCTTGCAAAGAGGTACAAAGAATATCATGGCTTGTGCTAGTATGAAACTTTTGTTAGCTTCTGTTAGATTCATCAAGCTATGTTTTTTTTCTCAATGTACCTCCTTGATAGGAATAAATAGGCATTATTACCAATTAGTACGTAGATTAATCAAAATATTTGGGGGGTCATCATGCAGGATTTCTCATTGGGAGTGTTCCGCAGAAGTTGCGATGAATTTTTTTCTAACCAGTGATGACCATGACCATGAATGGATAAAGGAACTTCAAAATCGCATTTTGGGTGTTGCTTCTATTTAGGCTGCTCTGTCACTGTTTTAGCACTCGGTGCATGGAACTGGATGTTGCAATCATGGGGAACTAAACCTAGTAATTCATTATGTAAATTGGCAACTGATATTACGTTGTTAATTCCGAAATATCATTGCAGTATTAGCAACCATGTAATTCATTATGTATGCAGGACTTCTCATTGGAGAATTTTAAGGCTAGCTGTGGGGTGCATTTCATATTCCGTTGGGCGGTGGCGTATGTGCAGTCAAGGAGCTCTCCAGCTATCCTTGCGGCCAGTGTCCTTGCTGGTGGCCTGGCAGTTGCTTGTGCTCTCAAAAGATTCAATGGGAAGCAAGTATAGATTCTCGGTTGGTTGCTTCCACTTTTATTCCATTGTATGCAAGTAATTCAGTGATCAAGTCGTCTTGGATCAAGATGAAGCGTTGAACCAGCCTGGAAGTATACCTAAAAAAATCCAATAACATAGTGGAATTAGTCCACGCAACTTTTGCAACGTCAAGGCAGAATAATTTGTACAGGAAGCAAAGGTGAGCTGTCCAAATGTGATTTTTTTTTTCTCTAGTGCGATTTGCTTGTCTTGTTCGCCGCCTCACATGAAACAGTAGACAGCGTCAGTAGTATAACCAAGGCAGTTGCATTATGTATTCCCTATCGCGCATGCTTCGAGCTCGACGCCGCGCCAGACACAATGGACGACACAAACAGGCAACTCAAGCCGGTGTCTCACTTAGGCAGGAAACTCCTCAATGTCGTAGCAGTGGCTCTCCTCTTCTCCTTGGGTTTTGTCCTAGGAATGACCTCCAACTTTCCAAGCTTCTACTACATGCCTTTTGCACCAGCGTCGCCCGCTCCTACGCAGCCGTCGCCACCTCCTCTGCCGCCTACCTTGTCGCCACCTCCACCGTTACCGCCTCCGCCATTGCTGCCGCCGCCCACAACGTCAGCGGCATTGCAAACCTCGCAAGTGGGGTTAATGCGTGAGTTGGCGCCAAGCATCGTCATGCACAACATGACAGACGAGGAGCTGTTCTGGTGGGCGTCCATGGCGCCAAAGCTCCGCAGCACGCCGTACCACCGCGTGCCCAAGGTTGCCTTTCTGTTCCTCGCCAGAGGGGACCTGCCGCTGCGGCCATTGTGGGAGAAGTTCTTCGCTGGGCACGAAGGGCTTTTCTCCATTTACCTGCACACTGATCCTTCATACACTGGCTCGCCTCCGAAGGAATCAGTGTTCTATGGTCGCATGATCCCGAGCCAGGTAACAAAAGTTTAGAATTAAAACATTTCGGCTTTTGGAGGAAAAATTCAGTAATGTTATCAATGAGATACGGAAAACTGAAAAAGATCCAATGCATTGATCAAAACAATCACAAACTGCAACGACCATGGGAGCATCGTAATCAGGCTGACGCCCTACCAACTAAAACTATCCGCTTGCGTTTGATCTTTAGTCGGGACAGCTTACCCGCCATTTCTATCTGCAACCTTTTTAATGACCAGGCATTCTTAATCTAGCAATTTACATGTTTTTCGTTATCTATCTCATGCTGCAAATTACGATGCAACTACATATATGTGAATATATAAATTTGTGTCATTTTGTGTGGGTGCAGAAAACATTCTGGGGAGACGCGAGCCTGCTGGCGGCTGAGCGCCGGCTCCTGGCGAACGCGCTCCTGGACCTCGGCAACGAGCGCTTCGCCCTGCTCTCCGAGTCGTGCATCCCCCTCTACAACTTCACCACCGTCTACACCGTCCTCACGTGCTCCAACACCAGCTTCGTGGAGAGCTTCGCGACCCCGGCGCGCTACAACCCGCTGTTCGCGGAGCGCAACAACATCACCGTGGCGCAGTGGCGCAAAGGCGCGCAGTGGTTCGAGGTGGACCGCGCGCTCGCCGTGGAGGTGGTCTCCGACGAGACCTACTTCCCGACGTTCCGCGAGAACTGCGTCGACCGGCCCGGCTGCCTCATGGACGAGCACTACCTCCCGACGCTGCTGAGCGTGCTGCGGTGGCCGCGCAACGCCAACCGGACGCTCACGTTCGCGGACTGGAAGCACCGGAACAACGGGGTGACGCACCCGCACAGGTACGGCGCGGGGGAGGTGTCGGAGGAGCTGGTCAAGGAGATCAAGGGCGGCGCGGGAAGGAACTGCACCGTCTTCCGCGACGGGGCCAACGGGATCTGCAGCCTGTTCGCGCGCAAGTTCACGCCGGACACGCTCGAGCCGCTGCTCCGGTTGGCTCCAATGATAATGGGGTTCGGGTGAGAGGGTTGTTGGAGATTGTATAGTTCTTTTAGCAGCATAACGTTGTTGCTGATCCAGAGGTATGTTGAAATTGCCATCAGTGGATCATGTACCAAGAACCAAACAAAGCAGAAAAGATTTCACACAGGATTATGAATTTAGGAGGGGGCACATGGTGAAAACATTCGTTCAAAAAAGAAACGGCATGCACACATGGTGAACATGTCGTTCGTAACCAATGCAGCAACCCTTGGTGCCTTCCTAGGTTCACCACGGCATCACGCCAAGCTGTGGGTCGGCGTAGCAATCAATACTTTATCACGAATTTTGGAATTTCTCCACTTCAACGAATTAATCTTATTGCCGAATCGATCACCAAATATTCAAAGAAGTTACTTTCATACTCTCCATTTCTAAATTGTTCTAAATTAATTGTTGCAGTTGAATTCTAAAATCAACTTTGATCATTTATTTTATTAAAAAAATAATTCAAATGTGTAAAATTATAACTTATTATTAAAATAATTTTAATGATAAAGTAAATTATAATAAAGTATATAATATTCATTAAACTTTTTAATAAGACGAATAATCAAACTCGATGTTAAAAGTCAACGACAACAACAATTTAACAAAAGTAAATTTTACAAAATTACAGATATTTTATCTTTATTATCATAAAACTACAGATTTAAGCTATAGTTTCAAAAAACTACATATTTGCTATAGTAATTTTAGCAAAATATGTATAAAATCTGTAGTTTTGTGACAAATTAAACATAAAATATGTAGTTTTATGATAATTTAGATACAAAATCTATAGTTTTATGAGAAATTAAATATAAAATCTGTAGTTTTATGAAATTATGGCTTAAATTTATAGTTTTGTGATAATATTATCAAAATATATGTAGTTTTGTGAAATTTACTCATTTACCAATTGTAGGAGTACTCCCTCTGATTTTTAAATTATTGTCGCATCTTTTATCACTAGCCATATCCAATCACCACCCGATATGATTTTGCTGCTTTCATCCCCATCAAACCACTCACCACAGGAACGACGTTTGCTAATACCCAGCTAGACTCCGTTGGATGCTGCTACCTTCAGAACTATGAACCACGGAAGAGATCTAGCTCTTCAGCAGGATTTCAGTTTCTATGGGCATTTCAGTTGGTGGATTCGCCACAATTGTCCCCCTTTCTGGGCACTCTTTACATGTCTTCAAGGTTTAAACTCACTGACTTGTTCATCTTTATGTTGCGCTCCAAAAGAGCATGGGTTTCACAGCACAGGAACAGGCCAGGTTTTGCATGGACCGTACTTAACAATTCAAAAAAAAAAAGAAATGGCATTTTATTAGTTAATCTGGAGTTGTTTGTTACCACCATCAGAAAAAAAAAAAGTTTGCTGAAGCGAAGTCTGGAACTGCTACAGCTGACTGCTCTCTTGCTTCCAACTGACTGTTAGTCAAGTAAACTGGTGAACACTCACATCTTTTGCAAGATCAAGCCACCTTGATCTGCAGAGGAAGCAAAGCGGACCGGTGCGTGTATTCACTGTCACAGCATAGAACCCGGAAGTATAAGGGTGCAACTAAGCCAGGCCAGCTGCGTTTCTCCCCCACGCGAGGCCGAGGCGCCGAGCCATGAAGGACGCGAACAAGCCCGCGCGGCCGTCCCGCTTGGGCGGGAAGCTCGTCCGGCTGGTGTCCATGCTTCTCCTCGTCGCGTTGGGGTTCGTCCTCGGGGTGACCTCCTCCAACGCCATGTTCCTGAGATTCTACCTCCCGTTCGTGCCACCGTTGCTCTCCGGTACTGCGAGCATTACCAGTGCGCCGCCGGCTTCTCCTCCCCCGCCGCCGCCTCCGCAGCAGCCTGCACCGTCCCCGCCGCCGCCGCAGCAGCAGAAGCCGCAACCGGAGATGATAAGCTTCCTTGCGCCGAGCGGCGTGATGCACAACATGACCGACGAGGAGCTCTTCTGGAGAGCGTCCATGGCGCCTAAGGTCCAGGGTATGCCCCAACGCCGAGTGCCGAAGGTCGCTTTTTTGTTCCTGGTGCGAGGGGAGCTGCCGCTGCGGCCCTTGTGGGAGAAGTTCTTCGCGGGGCACGAAGGGCTCTACTCCATCTACGTGCACGCCCATCCGTCCTACACCGGCTCGCCGCCGACGGACTCAGTGTTCTACGGCCGCATGGTCCCAAGCCAGGTAACAATTGCGATCGAGTTGCCATTTGCGATCGATATCCTGCTGCAGTTTGCTTACATATATGTGTATGCTCTGTTACTTGACCAACAACGCAGAGGACGAAATGGGGAGACGCGAGCCTGGTGGAGGCGGAGCGCCGTCTCCTGGCGAACGCGCTCCTGGACCTCGGCAACGAGCGGTTCGCGCTCTTCTCCGAGGCGTGCATCCCGGTGTACAACTTCACCACCGTGTACACCTTCCTCACCGGCTCGACCACCAGCTTCGTGGACTGCTACGAGAACGGCGGCAGCCGGTCGCGGTACCGGCCCTTCTTCGCCAGCCGCAACATCAGCCTGGCGCAGTGGCGCAAGGGCGCGCAGTGGTTCGAGATGGACCGGGCCCTGGCGCTGGAGTCCGTCGCCGAGGACGTCTGCTTCCCGGCGTTCCGCGATTTCTGCGTCGGCCGGCACGAGTGCCTCATCGACGAGCACTATCTGCCGACGCTGGTGAGCCTGCTGGGCTGGGGCCGCCGGAACGCCAACCGCACGCTGACGTTCGCGGACTGGAAGCGGGCGGTCAACCGGCACCCGCACACCCACCGCGGGGACGAGGTGACGGAGGACCTGATCAGGGGCATCAGGGACGACGGCGGCAACCGGTGCTTCTACAACGGCGCCAGGACAGGCATCTGTAACCTGTTCGCGCGCAAGTTCTCGCCCGACGCGCTGCAGCCGCTGCTCCGCGTGGCGCCCAAGGTCATGGGGTACGGGTGAGGGCGGTCGGTTCGTCAGGATTATTGTACTACCAAAGTATTCTTTGCGCTCTGGCTGGTGATAATCCCAGCTGATTCGTAAGCTGGGATCACAGGCCGATTCTTCAGTATCGAGTGAAGAATAAACCAGAAAATTTTGCCAGACTCGATCATGAAAACAGCAACGTGCATTTCATGGCTCGTTCCGGTTTCCCGGCTTGAGACTGCGTGGTAGTGGTCACGCGAGCGGAAGGCGGAGCACGCTACGTGCGTGTCGGCATGCATCCCGCCACCTCGGCGGTCGAGAGATGCTTGGCCAACTTCCGCAACGAGTGTGAAGGCCTTGTTTTTTACTGAAAAGTTAAAACTTAAAAAACTGAAATAATTTTAAAAAGTTGGTTTTTAAAATGTTGAAAAGTTAGCTTTTGAAAAAATAAATTAAAAACTAAAAAGCTCACTTAAAACTATTTTTTTTAGCTTTAGATTGCAGAAAAGCTAAGTATATATTGCAAAAGCTAATAATCACTACTCTATTAACTAGCTTTTCAACTTAGTCATCAATCAGTTTTTTTAAAAAAATCAAAATCTCCAGATCAGACAAAAAAGGCCCGAAGCTTTGGCTGGTGGAGTACGCAGAGGGACCGTGTCCAGCCCGTATATGATAGTACTGCAATTTTTTTTTTTTACCGTAGCCAAGCAAAAGAGCGTGACGATCCGAAGCGGCCTTCACAGAGCGAAGATGGCCTCGGCACTTAGACTACAAAGATCCTGGTCTAGCAAAAGGGCCTCAGTTTGTGATAGTTAAGAGTCAGAGACTATGACCCTTAGAGCACCCTAACGGTTCAAGAGCCGGTTAAAAATACTGTATTCCATTACAATTTTGTGTTTTGTTCAAACACAAGTGTCGTGGTACGGTTCGATACGTGAAGGATGCAATACCCCCAATGTGATCGAGTGGATCCCACATGCGAGTTATAAAATCTCTTTCACTCCTATTTTCCTTCATGCCGTGGAAGCGAAGTTTCTCGCTATTTTCGTTCTCTTCTCTCATTTCCCATTTTTCTCAGTGAGAAATTTGTGTACCGTCGGAGCTGGATTCCGGGGAAGTGGGAGCTGGAGCCAGAGGAACCTCCACCAGCTCAAGGGAGCTAAAGCCGTGAAACCCAATACGGGCTACAAACTTGGCAGCCTGCAACCCAGTAGATAAACGGCTACTAATCAGTACTCTCTCCGTTGTTAAATTGATCACCGTTGATTTTTAATATTAATTTTGATTATTCGCTTTTTTTAAAAAATAATTTAAATGTGTAAAATTTTAAATTATGATTCAAATATCTTTAAGTAATAAATCAAATTATAACAAAATATATAATATTTATTAAAAAATTTAAATAAAATAAATAATCAAAGTTGATATTAAAAATAAACAGTGACATCAATTTAGTACGGAGGGGTAATTGGCAGCGAGAAGACTGGGTGATCTGGCGCTGGAACAGATCACCAGAGAAACGATAGTGACAGGGTCGACGGCGAAAGGTCCTCGGATCTCCGTTTGCTGCGTGAACGGCCTGCAAATCCTCAGTGAACAGAGGTGCTCTGGTGGTGGATGTGCAGCAGAACTGTGTAACGCAGAGAAGCGTTGTCTTTCTCACAGCGGGAAACAGCACAAGAAAAGTTTTTGAGTCAGAATGGCTGCGAAGACAAAAACATCACTTTCAGAACTCGGATAAACATGAAACTTCAAAATTTTGGAAGATATCTTTTCATTAGGAGTAAAGTTTGTTTTGAACTCAGTCTCCAAATTCGAAACCAATTTACTTATACAAAATTCGAAAGACAAATTTATAACAGGACAATGACTCAGCTGTTTGTTTGAATTTTGAATTTGAATTTATATTCAAAATGTGAAATTTATAAATTTCTAAAAAAATAGATGTGAAATAATGAAAATACTTGAAAGTATATGAATTAAAAAATAAAATTTTATCCATTAGTTTCAGAGGTCTAGATTATTTTTTATGGTTATTTCTATTTCTAGATTTTTTTTTTTAAAAAAATGTGTTTCTAATCTGAAATTGGTTCTAAAACAAAATTTATTCTTTGTAAAATAATTTAAATCTCTACAAAGTTTTATAATTTTTTGAGATTGTTAATATTTATTTTCTAATTTAGAATAAAACTATATCAAATCAGATGTTCACATCAGCGGTCCATATCTACGAAAAATGTCACGTGAACAGCCCACGAGTTGCCAATAGAAATGCCAATCTGTTGCTTTGCTCTACAGCTCTACTCCAGCCTAAAATCTCGTCAAAGTTGAGCATTCCACCACTCGGCGCACACTTTTTTTACGTATTCCCTCCGTTCTAAAAATTAAGCGTCGTTCTAAAAATTAAGTGTCATTTTAGATTTTTAAGCTTCTCTCTTCGACCATTCGTTTTATTAAAAAAAAGTTTTTTAAAAAATATTTATTTTTTTAACCGATTCATTATTAGAAGTACTTTAAGTTTAACTTATTCATTTTTGTATTTTTAAATTTTTTTAATAAGACGAATGGTCAAACGTCGATTTTAAAAAGTAAAAAATGAGGCTTATTTTGAGACGGAGGAAGTATGAGCCAACTGTTAAAGAACATTTCATAGTGATTAATTATATAATTAGCCACGTCATTAATAAGATAATTAGTGAAGTAATCATAATATTTAGGAAAACCACTACTTTAAAAGGTGTCTATTTCAACAGGCACCATCTTAATTGTTGATGCTGTAGAAATATTTGTAATCCTTGTCCAATGAAATAGATGGATGAATCATTCTCCCAAACTTTTATCTCTAAACACCATTAAACCATTGGGTCCTCACTTTGGAAGTTGGAACCATCCACACGTATAGAATCGAATCGAATCTTTTTTTAATCTTCCTAGACGTGGTAGAGGAATACTGTTGCGTCACGACAAAGGAGATAATTTTTAAAATGTACTTTAGCCGCCAAGTCAACACAAATACGCTTTCAAGATCGGCATCCAAGGGCTTGCTCCTCCTCGCAGCGCACGGCCGGGCCCCGGTTTGCCCGCCACCAGCGTACGAGTACTTCCCTCCAGAATCCAGATGCCATGCCCGTGGGCTTGTGGCATGGGGACCCCCGGCGGCTGAAGTGGCTCGAGCCGTCGAGTGGCGCGCGCGCACATGGCAGGCATCTCGGCTCCAATACAGCGCGTCCTACCGACCCAGCAGCCAGCACACCCCTTGAAAGAGCTGTGTCCTGTACCACCTGTCAGTTGTCACAGTACTGTCTCGCGTCTTGATCCAAGCCCGGCGCATGCTCGGTATTACACCTAACACCTGCACGGTTGCGAGGAATGTTTCGAATCGATCGCCAAAAAAAAAAAAAAAAGCCCAAAACCAGTATAGGGACGTATTCAATCCTTTGCAATACCTGCGGCGCACGACGTTTTGCTACTGCTCCAGGCTATACCTGTATAGTACTAGTACAACGTGAAAAAATATCCTTTGTACTTTTGGACACTTGCAACTTTCACTATTCATAGTACGGAGTACATCTTTATCTTTGCCTTTTATTTTCGATACATTTTAATTTTTCACTTTATTTATTTTTCATAGTACTACTCAAAACAACAAAGGTATCAGGGTGATCAAAACCAGAAAAACAGTCAAGAGTGAGATATATATCTTTTAATCCATTTTCTTAAAAACTACTACTGCTAACATTTTAATGTTTTCAAAAAGTAAAATTTTCAGAAGCTCTTTATTTACTTTGGGCCATCTGCCCTGTGAAAGAACATGGCGAGTCCTGTCCTCTCCACATGGCGAGTCCTGTCCTCTCCACATGGCGGCACGACCTGACCTGTCTACCACACAATACAGACTTATTTTATACCCCAGACCGCTCCACGCTTCCGCCGCTTTACCCACCCCAGGTCCCCAACCCAACAAACACAGCCCACCGCGCGGGGCGGAGGCCCGCCGGCAATGGCAGCGGCGGCGGCGGAGCACAGCGACTACCTGCGGCGCTTCGTCGCGGAGACGGAGTGGTACAACGAGATCGTCCTCAGCGCGGTGGCACCCGGAGACTGGTGGCGCGGCCTTCCGCACCCGGTGCAGTCGTGGCTGCGCAACTGCGTCGGCGGCTACCTCCTCTACTTCATCTCCGGGTTCCTCTGGTGCTTCGTCATCTACTACTGGAAGCGCCACGCCTACATCCCCAAAGGTCTCTGGCCGTCTCTCTCCGCTGCCTTCCCGATTCTACCGCTGCTGATTCGTTCCTGTTTGGATCAACTGTTTGCCCCTCCCATCAGTCCCATGCGCTTGGCGATTTAGGCTCGGTTCATAGGATTTATCTTTAATGCAGCAGGGATTATTTGTCCCAGCGGAAAGGGAAAGGGAAAGGGGAAGGTGGGCGGCTGGGCGCCGTACGATCCCTGGTGTTCGCTCCTTTCGGGAAGACTTTTTGCCTGTGATTTGTTGGTGAATGATCTTTGGCTTTCTTGGCGCTTGATGCCTCATTAGTAATCAGAATAGTCATTTGAATCTATCTGGAAGGAATACTTGGTTGATTAAATCACTATCCCTCATGGCCATGTTAGTGCAATATGTCTATATCCTTGTTAAGCCTACATAATCGTGAAGAATTTGGGGTTCCTATGCTATTAATGGATATAGCTTCAGCAAGTAAGCAGTTTTTTTAATTTGCAGAGATTTTTGTTTACCTTGTTACATTTGTTGGCTAAATGAGGCCAGCCTCTTCCCATAGGTAAAAAAAAAAATAAATTACAGTTTAACCACCCACAAAAAAAGGGAGCTCTGTAGTTCTTCTTTTAACTTGGGATGGATTTTAGTATAAATTACTGGTTTTACAATCTCTTCTTGTCCTTGGCAAGACCACATCATGGTAGATCCACTTACAGGTAAACAGAGCCAGCACTTTGACTCAGGTATTTGGCTCTCTAAACATGTTCTGTGGGGTTCTTCCAATGCTCTTGTCTGATCCATAGTTAATTGATTGTCTTGGTTGGTTTCTCTGCTCAACCACATGTTGTGCTTTGGACGTTTATCGGCTGGCGCTTCATAGTAATATAAGCTTATGTGTTAGCATTTGGAATACCTACTGCTATCTTATCATATGGCCTGTCTTGACCATTTGTTAAGTTGTCCGTCTGACCGTCCCTTTCCTTTAAGGACAGGCCTGGCGCAGTGGTTAAGTCACCCCACTTGTGCCTAGAGGTCCTGGGTTTGATGCAGCCTCTCTGCAACTTATTGCAGGGGTAAGCCTCGAATAATTCTTCCCCAGACCCCACCTTGTTTGGATGCTTTCAGCACTGGGTCTGTCCTTTTTTTTTCCATCCCTTTCCATATTGTTATCGTACAAATTTTCAATCCGCGGTAAACACCTCAACAGGAGATGTCCATTCAAAAAGATGCATGACATGCAGAACTGCCAGATATTTTGAAGCCAGGTGGATCTGGAGCATTACATTGGACATTCATGATTGAATCCATACAAAACATGATTAGTGCAGCCGGTCTTGTTGTTGGTATTGTTTGACTTGCGTGCCTGTGTTGGATCAATTATTGTTTTCTTCGTTGTGTTGGATCAAGTCCGCCCTTTTTTTGCTATTGTTTTAAAATTCATTTTTATGTGATCGGTTAGAAATCAGGTGACTTGAAACTAGTTATATATTTTTTATGTGACTTAAAATCTCCTGCATGTGCATCAATACCATGCAGTTTAAATGTCATAATATTTGGACGTTCTATTCTTACAGTTTGGCAAAAAATGCATTTTTGAAGCCTGCTATTAGCAGATCACATTTTTCGTCGGCAAGGCATTGGCATTTTGGGATGTTTCCTTTTGAAATTTCAGCTGACCAGAGATATTAGAATATTGTTGCTACCGATAAAATAGCAGTTTTGTACCACTCTTGAGTGTAATTTCTGGCTCCGTAATCCTATTTTTGCTGTTTTGGTGCTGTGGCTCATTTGTGACATGCATGCAGCATGCAAAATGGCCAACCTGTAGTAGATGCATCATTCGAGTATGCTGCAGAGATTGCCTTCATGAAAATATACTGCATATGGAGCTTTATGAAGTTTATCTGAGGACTGTGAAAACTAACAACCGTTCACGTAATTTGCACTTTCCTTGAAGGTTTTCTTAGTACATAAAGAACCATGCCTCATAACTTTCTCTGAAATTACAAATACCCTTGCTTGGACCAGTTACAACAAAAATATATAAAAGGTCTTGTCCCAAATCATAGCTAGGAATACCTTATTGTTACCATTTTTGACTCCCTTCTTATTATTACTTGTCCATTGCCATATACTTCTGGATAACGATCCATTTACATCTGTGTCTATGCAATGTTTGGTCTGACTATTTTGAGGGCCTTTGTTTGATCCAGATTCTATTCCTACAAATGAAGCTATGAGGAAGCAAATAATTGTGGCATCAAAGGCCATGCCATTTTACTGTGCTCTTCCAACTTTATCTGAATTCATGGTTGAGAGCGGATGGACGCGGTGTTACTTTAACATCAATGAAGTTGGTTTCTCTATGTACCTCATTTATATGACTTTATATCTCATCTTTGTGGAGTTTGGAATTTACTGGATGCACAGAGAGTTGCATGACATAAAACCATTATACAAATATCTACATGCAACTCACCATATTTACAACAAGGAAAATACCTTGTCACCATTTGCTGGTAAGTCCTTATTGTCTTATTCAATTCTCATTTGTATCTTTGCATTCACCATGTTCAAAATCAAAAGAATCCAACATGTATCCATCTTATTACTAGCAAGATGGTACCGTAATTAATAATAGTATCCATCTTATTCAGGATTCCATTTGTGTTCTAATAGTGGTTTGCACCAAACAAATGTGGATTTGTTTCTGTTTCTTCTTGTTTAGAACTTGAAATGTAATGTTTACTGTGAATGGTCATTCTGAGCACAGCTAATTTGAACTTGCTTGCTTTCCAGGACTTGCATTTCATCCACTGGATGGTATTTTGCAAGCAATACCACACGTGTTCGCCCTCTTCCTTATTCCAACACACTTCAGGACACACATCGCCCTATTATTCATAGAAGCCGTGTGGACAACAAACATTCATGACTGTATTCACGGCAAGGTTTGGCCGGTCATGGGTGCGGGCTATCATACTATTCACCACACAACGTATCGCCATAACTATGGCCACTACACCATCTGGATGGACTGGATGTTCAGTACACTCCGTGAGCCAGAAGATATCCTGAAGAAAGCTTGAGTTATGGCATAGCTATGTTTCTCCCTCGAGTTGTGATGTACTCATGTTATTTGTAGCTGTGTTTGCTCCCTAGTTTATTGTGAAGAATTTCTTTACGTGCTCAGCACTGTTGTTGCCGTAAGCGTCTATATATTATTACGGTATATTGGGTGCATGCTGTGTTGTGTTAATTCTTCTACTTATCTCCATTTCTCGTGATGCAGTGGAATTCAGTACAATGCTGCACATCAATGTCAATCTAGGTTACAATTGATGTCCTTGACCTGATGAATTCATTTTACCTTTTGGGCATGATGTGGATTGGTTAGGGTTAATTCAATCTAACAGTGCATGTGTTACTCTGCTTCTCAAAGCCGCATGGAGTTGTGTAGCCAAGTGGAGATCTCATAGAAAACCAGGGTCATGTCTTGTTTCCTCTATAACGAAGCATAATATTCCTGCTCTCTCTTTTTTCTTTTTTCTTTTTGGTTTGAGGGGATTTGAAGGCCATCCTTTTTGGAAAGTAATTTAGGTCCTCAAAACCATCTGCTGTAACATGGATAGAGATGTTCATATGTGAAATATAGACGCACTTTCACGAAAGAGAATCTCCTTTGCCTGAGAGGAAAGAGGGCGTCTATCATGCTGTCGATTCACATAAGTACATAACTCGCATTCCATGTTCCCTGATCACGACAGGCTGAAAGAGAAGCGTCAGGTTACTGGTTAGACAGCCCTGTATACGAGCAGGAAGCTCGACTGAAAAATCCTGCCCTGCTTTCGGTTCGGTAGGGACAGGCGAGCACATCGGTGCTGGTACTCCTAGTGGCCGGCCATGTACTCCGTCTGTTCAAAATATAAGTATTTTTAAGTTTAATTAAAGTCAAATTTTTATCACTTTGATCACTAACAATATATAATTAATAATATTTTTATATAAAAATTATATTTTTTAATTTATCATAAAATAAATTTTCATAAAAAAAAATTTTTTACATTAGAAATTATGTAATTTGCTAGATATTGCTTATATTTTGGAACGGAGATATCACTCTCCACATCCTTGATATGGATCTTTCTCCCCTAATCTGCCACAATATCGTTCAAGTCCGCATCCGACTTCCTTTTCACTCTCCAAGGTCACATGATTCCTCTTCCTTTATCAGATACTAGATGCAAATCCGATGCCTTTCTCTGAAAATGTATTATACACCGAATAAATTTAATAGGAATCCAAGAAAATTATTGAATAGACTCGCCGATTCGCTATTCCTTTAATCATGTACTCCTAGTATCGTAGTACCTAAAAATGATCTCTTAACTTAAAAGATGTCCTGTAAAGACAGTTGCACCAGGTCAGGCCGAGGCCCAGTACGTGAAGATGGTTGGGCTGGATCATCCATTGGTTCCGGAATATGTTCTCAATAGACGAGGTTCGAACTTGTGTTTCGAGCCGAAGCAGGTTCAGTGTTTCGGCCCATTGATAAGCCATATAATCGTCGATCATCGAAATTCGAAATGGGCCGCGTCTCATCCGTTTGCAAAATAAAAAAGGGGAAATCAGCCCTACTGCACAACAAAAAGCAGGCGTACGTATACCATGATTCAAAGTCCCTTTTAAATGCCTATCGCACCAACTAGCTCGAGCGACGACCGTGTTCACTAGTACTACTAATTAAACTCCTACTCCTTCTATTTAGTCATCCGACAAGCCGTGTTAATCAGCACGTCACAAAAAGGTGATTGCCTTGCCAACGCAAAAAGATACCGTCGCGGATCCGTTCTTTTTTCAAAAGCACCCGTCACGAGCCAACGTGGTCGTCCAATGGCCGCCTGGTCGGTCCGGTTCCGTGCACACCAGCGCCATTCACTCGACAGCCAGATTTAACTACGGACTCGTAGCCTTATTTGGTCATCGATCAAGTCTTCGGTCTTGCAAGTCCTGGCGGGTGATCAGAGCGTAGCTATTATAAAAAAAAAATACTTTCTTGTAGCATCGCGCTTTGACAGTGTCGTGCTTCCGATGGTCCGTTCGTTCGTTCAGTGATTCTGATTAACAGGTTGGCGCCGCTGAATTTGCTGGAACATGGGCTGATCCGGAGCGTGGAAAGAGAGGGGCGTGCATGTACCAGTGGACAAATCAAGCTGTTAGTAATTGAATAGTTTAAATTATTGACACCATTAACTTTTAATAAAAAAATTTGTTCCAATATGTAAAATTATTAGTTATAATTTAAATTTTACTAATGATAAATCAAATAATAACAAAATTTTACATATTTGAATAAGACGAATGGTCAAAGTTGAGTTAGAAGTCAACGGTGCCAATAATTTTAAACCTGAGGGAGTAGAATTCAAACGCAGTTTTGTGGTGCGTAATGATGGGATTGGGAACGTCGACTCGTCTTTCTGGTCGAATGAAATGATCGAGGCTGAGGATCGTCCGTCGGCGAAGGAATTTGGGCTGATTTGGTTCCAGTGATCTTCTAGAGAATAGTAACTGAGATTTGGATCATAGGAGTACATCGTTTTCGTTACCGTCTGCTCGCACTAAAACCAAATATTTCGGCAGAAAGCTAGTGGCGACTGAATCGAACCTTCTTTTTCTTTTTGAATACAAAAATTTCACAAAAATCTCACAAAAATTTTATAAAAATCAGTTCAATTTTATAGAAAAAACGCAGAAAACGGAACGTTCAGGCCTAAGAGTCAGCGGCCGACATGGGATCTCCCTTCCCATCCACTCGGTTTGGTCTCGCTAAAAAAGATGAAAAAGGAAGAAGTCACCACCCGCTCGCGAGCCCGGCTCTCGAAGTCGCAAGTCATCACGCGGAGAGCGAGCGTTCTTCCTGCCCGCCGTCGTCGCCGTGACAAGGACGCGAACGAAGAACCTCGCGATGATTGGCGCGGCGTCCCTGCTCTCCCGCGCCCTTTTACGCTGAACGATCGGTCGACCTATCTCTGCCGTCTCGCCGGAGTTGTACCCCCAGATCCCGATGTCTGTCTGCCGGTTCCGTCGTTCAGCAGAGGGAACGAACAAGGAACAACGCGTTGGTCTTCGACAGTGCCATGCTATGCAGGCAACAGACAAACCAGGTGAGCAGGCACCGCTCGTTCGTCGCCGGAGAATTTGGCAGTCGTTTCTCCCGTCGAAAAGTCCGGGACCACTACGTGCACCTTGCGCACGGCGAGTGCCATGTAAGAGGACGAACGACGAGGCCGGCCGGTCGCGATCCTCAGTCGACCTGCTGACCGCTCCTACCACTACAGCTTGTTGGACTCGGACCATCCGTAGCTCGGCACCGGCGGGTGTCCTTCGACGGTCCAAGTGACCGTACGCCTGGTCGCCACCAGGTAGCTGCGTACCTAATTGCAGAGCGCGACCCGAGTTGCGAAAAGTCGGGCGCGCGGCCGGCCGGCGACGAGAGATCCGGATCGTTGACGCGCTGCATGCTTGCCGGCTCGTGTGGTCGTGCCACGACTGGTTCGATGAGTAGTAGTCGGGTAGTTTTCCACGAGATTCTTCTCGGACGGAAAATTTCTTCGGAGTTTCGTGCTGCTCGAACTGAATATTGTGTTCCCAGGTCCTGAATAAGCAATCAACAGAGGAAGAAGAGGCCACCTGTTGTGTCCTGTGTCCGTCGATCGATCCGGAACTCCCAGGTCTCTACGTTACCCGTTTATTTAATCTCCAAAATACGCAAGCTACACACATGTACGATACGTAGTATAATCGATAACTACTACTACCACCACCACTCAAGCCGCTTTTCTGTCGAGGCATGTCGCACAACGTCAAACACAGGAAATGCAAGTTTAATCGCGTCCACCTAGACTATACGTAGGAGCAGGCGCGCTACTTGCACAGCACGCCTTGCCGGCGTCGCCGCCCGCCGATCACCGTCGTTGGCCACCAGACTTTCCACTGCCGCCGCACCTGTCGCAGTCGACGCCACGTTCGACCAGGACAATCTTGCACTTCCTTTTGGCTAGATCGATTTGGACAGTCCGCGGTCGCGTTCCTTGAATTTTCACGCGCTTTTCCCTCCCATTTCTGTATGTATCTATCGGATCTAGCTCTCGCTGTCAGCTGCCTCGATCGTGAACGCACAGGTGTACTCGCGTTTGGAACGACCGCACCTGCCAAACGCCACACCTGACTGCGTGTCACAGACTGCTTATCAAGAGATATAATATGGTGCTTGCCGTCTTGGACAGCCAACGGCGTCTTCTGTGTCCTTGTTGGAGTCCGGCGAGATCAGACAGCTATGGGTAAAAAGAAAACATTATCAGCGTTGGCTCAGCGTTGAAGTAACACTGCGTCTCTGCATGTGTCGGGTCCTGTGTGGGACTGAGGTGGCGATGACTGGTTTGTGTTTGCGTGGAAATGGCGGCATGTAGGACATGCTGATTTGGTTTTGTCGCCGGTCTCTGTCGTCAGTGGTACTGTGAGCTGGAGTGGAAGGCAAGAAGTTTCATGGCAATATATTCACCAGCACCAAATCGTTTACTGTTGTGCTCGAATTTGGAGCGGCATGGTACTTATCAAATGGGCCCTACCAGGTGTGCCCTAGAGTGGTGACGAAGTGTTGGCACAAGACCAAAATTCAAAAGCAGATGCCTCCATGCAACTCACACACTTTCAGATTAATTTGTTATTGAAACTTTACCTGTTGAACTTTCCTATCAGTCAGTTTTAAAAAAACGAAGGTCACTTGTCAGGGATCGAGTCCGTTAGTCTTCCGTCCAGCAATATAGAACGGGCAGGTTCTTGGCAAAAGAAAAATGATCACTCAAAGGTACCCACGGACTCGAACAAACTTTGGTCTAGGCGACGCTGTTCAGGGTTAGTAGTACCAGCTTTCTTTCCGTCCCAATTTTTTATGCTATCGTGAACACTCATTTCTGATGATATGTTTGTTTTAACAAGATAATTCGCTTGATTTTCCTTATTCTTATTTTTTCTATAAAATTAAATTTATTAATGTGAAATTCCTATGCTCCAAACGGATACTAATGGTTTTCTAACCTTTCTTTTCTTTTCGTCACTCCCTATTTCCCTTTCTTTTTGTTGACTGGATAATTCTAATGTTCCTGGAGCATCATTTCGACACTCACCATCATGGACGGTTGATCGAGTTAGATTCTTGCATGCCGTGCGCAGCAACATCTGACGGAGAACCACGATGCGCACTTCACTGAAACCGACGGATGGCCATCGAATTCTACTCGCGTCGTAGGACTGACATGGAGATTCTGTGCAAGATGGTGACAAGCAAGAGCAACCACCCCAACGGGCGACAACGATTTGCTGCGTTACCTGAATATTAATCTAACCATGAGTTTGGACTCTAATTTGCTGCGCTACTTGTACTAGTTCCTCACTTCCCCTTGACGGGAGAGATTTGATAATTCAGGTCTTGAACGCGTTTTCTGACCGAAGCCACATGGTTCCTGACTCCATGGTGCTCAGATCTTCTGTTATCTAACAGTTATACTTAGTTCATAATCGAGCTTGGTTTCCAAAGTACATGTGGCCTAGCTAGCACAGCAGACCACTTACGGATGGTCACATGGGGACTGCTCACAGTCAGAGTCACATTGCAAGGCTTCAGGGCATCCGCAAGTGCTTCGTAAACATGTCAAGACTTGAGGATTTGCAGGTCAAGGTCTTCTATTTCCGACGTGTAACGCGGCTAAGCCATTACAAAAATGCTGCCCTGCACAAATGGGATGCGGATGCGTTGGGTCAAGTAACCGCGTAACCCTCAGGAGTCAGCAACTGATAACTACTCTTTAGTTTTGGAGTTCTATGCTTTGGCAAACGAACTGCTTCAGGTTTAATCTATAGTTTCTCTTGAGAAGATTAGTTCATGTGATCGTCTCCATCTAGTCTTTGCTATGGTCATGGCTTCTAGGTCTCCTCATGTCTTCGAACTTTGGAGTAGTTTGAAGTGTTTCTTCTTTTTCTTTATTTTTTTCTAAAGAGAAGCAATAGAAAAGGAAAAAAAAAAGAAAACAATATACTCGACTAATCTATGAGGAAACCGGTAGGATTTGATTAAAAAGATAAATAAGTACTATACAGCCAAATTAAACATTGAAGAGGACTGAAATTGGGAAGACAAAGATAGATAAAGAGAGCTGTTTTTCATTTCTAATAAAAAAAAAGGAGAGCGGAAGTCATGCTATTTGGAGACAAAGTGGAGTTGGGCTAGCTAGTTGCATTACAAAAAACATTTCATGGCGAGATCTGGAGTAAAGATCGATCTCAGAGATGCAAGCCAAAACACGGCTTTGTATGGGCCACTTGCTGCTTAAATCAAAGATTCTAATTTGGTGATTTAGATTCAGAAACCAGATATCAAACAAAAGCATTTTTTTTATTTTTTTTATTGTTTTGTAGTTGACCCAGCACTGTTGTGGAAGCTACGGATGCTTGCGAGACAAAAATAGCAGCAGCAATTTGAAATTTTTAATTTAAAAATGGGAGAATCGTATCATCGTCTGGGGCATTAGGTTTCAGTGCCATCAGGCATCTACTCCATAAGTTATTTTAGACTCAATAGCTTTTTCTAAATTATAAGTGATTATCATTTTCTAACACACTTTTTTTCTTCCTAATACTTTTTCATCTCTATCTCTCTCATCTTTCTTTTTAGCACACCTCATTTATCCACTCTTTTTAATTTTCGTGCCCAACTTAAAAACAACTTATAATTCGACATGGATGGAGTAGTAGTTAGAGTAGACCTTAGTTGTGCTACTAGTATGCTTTAGTGTCAGATGGAGCATCTATGTCGATTCAAAAGACCATCAGGCATCAGTTAGTTAGCCACTCGCTGTTTGAAAGCGGCCAGTTTCCCATGGAAAAGAAAAACGAAAGAGCCCTCCTCTCAACAGTTGCGTCGGCCCAAATAACTTTGGTACTTCTTTCGTTTCAAAATATAAATATTTTTAAGTTTAGTCAAAGTCAAACTTTTATCACTTTGATCATTAATAATAAAGACTTAATGATATTTTATCATGTAAAGTTTATATTTTTTTATTCATCATGAAATAAAGTTTTATAAAAATATCATTTTATATTAAAAAGTACGTAATTTTATAGATATTATTAGTCAAAGTTAAAAGAATTTGACTTTAATTAAATCTAAAAATACATATATTTGAGAACGGAAGTAGTAAATATAAACATTTCATGGAAAGGGCACTTTCTTTGCAATTTCCCAATTGGGGTATTGCTGTGCTTTGTTCTTGACAAATATATTCCGCTTACATCTTTCGGTCCGAACCTTTTTTTCAAAACCGTGCGAACACGTTTCGCATTAAGAGAGAAATAAAGTACGGTGTTAAAAATTATACAAGCAAAGCAGATGGGAAAAAAAGGAAACACTCGACCTAAAGAGATTACAACCCGAGTAGGCTCGACCAGTCCACCATCCCAGCAAGGCTACACTGCCGTGCTAAATCTAGCCGTGCCAGCAATTGCAGGTCAAACATTACACATGACGCAGCTTATCAGGTCATGCTGAAATCGACATCCTCTGAACATTACCAAAGGGAACCTTAACGCGATGGTGTTTGTATGGTGCGCCTTGCACAGACAAAATTGCAGTACATGAGTAGTAATTCGGGCTGAGCTTTTTATGGTATGCTTTGTTTTCCAGTAAAATTGATATTCTCAAAAGTATGCATGATAAGGAAACGAACTGGTTTAAAACACCAATAATACTTCAAGCCGAATCATCAAACGAAAGTTTCATTTCGCTGTATGCACGGCGGCGGCTTTGTGATCAACACAGACCGACTTCTCCGCCGCAACAATGAAAGGCACGGCATATATTCAGGCGCCGGCCGGGGAGGAGGAGGTTGACGACGGAGCGGGCGAGTCTATGACACACGACGATGACGTCATAGCGGCTACACTCAGCAGTGAAGCAACCGTCCGTCCCACCTTCCAGGCACCTTCCTCTCATCTTCCAGCCCGGCCCGAATGGCGGCGGCCTATATAGCCTGCTCGAGCGTGCCCTGCATCTCTGCTCAAACCACTCAAACCCGCAGTACCGCTCATCCTCCTGCTTGGCTCCTCCTCCTCCACCTCCTCGAACCAAACCGCGGCATCTATTCTTCTTCTCTCCCTCTCTAGAAAAATAGTTAGAAAAACCACAAGAAAAAAGGGATCAGTACCACAAGAAAAATAGTTAGAAAAACCACAAGAAAAAAGGTAGCAGCAATGGCGAAGCGGCACCACGACGAGTACGAGCAGGACCCGGAGCAGCCCGACGAGAAGCGGATGCGCCGCCTGCCGTCGTTCCCGACGTGAGCCTTCTGTCTTCGCCTTGCCAGTTAACGGGGTCGAGCCATGTTTGCTCAGCTGCTCTGTTCACGTCGATTCGTTTCTAACGCGCGCGTGTGTTTTTCAATCGCAGTGTGATCCGCCAGGCCATGATCGCGAAGAATATGCAGAGCCTGTTAAAGGTCCTCGAGCCCCTTCTCCGCCGCGTGGTAATCGATCAACGGCTTCCCGTTTGTTAATTACGCGACGACCTGCGCGTCGGCAAGTCAAGCAAGCATCCTAACTGCTTTGTTTCGTTTGAACCTTCAGGTGCAGGAGGAGCTCCAGGCAGGACTGGCCATCACCCCGCGCTACATCGAGAGGTGAAGATCTGACAAGCAACCTGCACGCGCTGGTAATTCAGAATGATGAGAGCGAATGATCGATCGATCCCTAACATTGTTTGCTCGACGCTGTACAGGCGGTCACCGGAGAATCCGCCGGTGGAGCATCCGACGCTGAAGCTGGCGTTCCGTACCCAGCCGCAGCAGCCGATCTTCACCGGCAGCAAGATCGAGGACGTCCACGGCAACCCTCTGGAGATCATCCTCGTGGACGTCGACACCGGCTTGCCGGCGGCGCTCCCGCAGGCCCTTCGGGTCGAGCTGGTCCCGGTCGTCGGGGACTTCCCGCCGGACGGCAACGAGACGTGGTCCGTGGAGGAGTTCCAGAGGAACGTGGTGAAGGAGCGCGAGGGCAAGCGCCCGCTCCTCACCGGCGAGGTGAGCCACACCATGAGGGACGCACGCGGCGTCACCGTCAACGAGCTCCAGTTCACGGACAACTCGTCCTGGCTCCGCTGCCGCAAGTTCCGCATCGGCGCCCGCGTCGCGCCCGGCGGCTACTGCGACGGCCGCAGGGTCCTCGAGGCCATGACCGATGTGTTCGTCGTCCGCGACCACAGGGGCGAGCTGTACCGCAAGCACTACCCTCCCGCCCTCGGCGACGACGTCTGGAGGCTTGACAGGATCGGCAAGGAAGGCGCGTTCCACCGGAAGCTGGCGGTCCACGGCGTCAAGAACGTCCGGGACTTCCTCGGGATGCTGACGGTCAAGCCCGACGAGCTGCGCGCGGTAGGTTTCTTTCTTCTAGCCTGCAGCATTTGGCGAGGGTTTCTTTCCTCCTCGTTGCCGGTGCTGATTAGTCTGTGCTCTGTTTTTCGCCGCGGTTGCCGGGAACAGATACTGGGCGAAGGCATGACCGACCGCATGTGGGAGGCGACGACGAACCACGCTAGGACATGCCTCCCCGGCGACAAGGTGTACGCGTACAGCGCGGCGAACTGCACCGTCTACGTGAACTCCGTCTTCAACCTCGTGAGGGTCGAGATTGGCAGCGTCGAGTGCCAGCTGCAGCAGCTGGACAGGGTCCAGACGGTGAGTCCTCACCTGATTGTTTGCCGAGATCGCCACAGCTCTCCCGAAGCCGGTAGATTTTTCTGACACTGCCGCCGGTTGGGTGCAGAGCTTCGTGCAGAGTCTGGTACTGGGCGCGTACGAGCACCGCCACGGCCTCCAGGAGGTCGACGCCGTCGCGCTCCACGGCCACGCCTCCACCACCATTCCACTGCTGCAGAGTAAGCACTCCACAGAAGTTTCTCAATCTATCTGGTTTGTGGATATTCGTTTCTGACCCCTTCTCTCCGCCCCTGGCAACTTACAGATGCAGCACATGCCATTCTGCCGACGCCTGCGGAAGCGGCGCTCTATTTCCCGAACAACGCCGGGATAGACTTCCAGATGGTCGACGACGAGGTCGCCATTCCCCACGCTCCCAACCACGCCTTCCAGTGGCCCGGCCAAATGTTCAACATGCCGGGTTAAGAAACGCGCAAGAAGACGTCGAGTTCGACAAGGAAGCTGGAACGCGGGTGAAATCACTTGCAAAGATCTCTCCACAGCCATAGAATATGTACATTAACCAATATACAGCAGTATGTGTGTCCACGAAGGTCTGCGTGTGTCTGTGTGTTCAAGCAACACCATCAAGGTTAAGGGTTAGGTGAAAACTTGAGCGACCCTTCACTGCGTCGCCGGGGATGCGCCGGTCGCCGAGCACCCGGGAGCAGCGAGAAGACGCGAGCAAGTGGAAAGATTCTTTGGTTTAATTCGTATCCTTCGTTGTAAATTTTCAGTTTGTATATTTTCTCCTTCTGCTTGCTTGGTGCTGTCGCGGTTCAGCTCTTCGCTGCTTCCCAAGTGCTGCATGAAATGTAATCGCAACACTCGGGTTGGGGAACAAGCGTCACGTGTCGAGTGCCTACTGGGGCTGTAGACCTGTTGTAAATGTACAGCTCTGGCTTTTGTTTTATTTTGTAACATTTTTCAAGTTCTGTTTCCGTGCCTTGTAACATTTCAGTATAGCAATAATAAATAAAGTTGCATAGCACAAAGTCATCATATCAGCTGTTTCTTGATTTCTTGGTATCTCTTAAAAAAAAAGGGAGTTGGAAAGCAGAGTACCGTAGTACTCTGCTCCTCCTCTGTTTTAAACTTGGCTTTACTAGATTCCAGAGGGACTCTGCTCTTGCAATGGGCCAGGCCCACTCAAACCAATTACCCAGTGCAGATTACAGTGGCCCATTAGTAGCACATTGCGAGTGTTCGATGGCCCATGGAGTTGAGCTCCCCGGCCCACCTTGTGTTCTTATAGCAATCCGTCTTGCTCAATAGTGCAATAAACTCAGTCAGATAAATCTGTACTTTATTTACTGCAAATCTGGATTCAACAATAACGAGTAGAATACCACACAAGTTGTTCACGGCTATAATAATGCCTATGCATAATCCCAACCCCCAATATTATGTTCAGCATGTACGCCCAACCCCAGTAGAAAATATCTTGTACGAATCGGTAGATAGGAGTTTTTGTTTTGGTCGCATTGATCATCGCCACTTTGTTCGGTGTCAAACTAGAGATCCATGTCGAGAACGAGCGGCGTGTCCCCCTTGTTGACGTCGAACATCTGGTGCTTCACCTTCCCCGAGCCCGTCTTGAGCATGACCTGGTACGTGCCGTGGAACCCCCTGAACTTGAAGTGCCCCTTGCTGTCCACCTTCCCCATGGCGTGCGAGGTCCACTCCCGCCGGAGACCCGCGAACCTGTTGGCGGCCTCGGTGTACTCGCCGTCGACGTTGATGAGCTGTCCGTGCGAGCGCCACATGTGGCCCTGCATGAACCCCCACAGCATGACGCCCTCCACGGCCGGGTGGGCGTACGCCTCCCGCAGCACGATCTCCAGGTCGTCGGCGCGCACGTTCTCGTCGGCGGCCGACACGTCCAGCTCCGTGATCCAGACGGGCAGGCCGGTGACGGCGAGTTTGTCCAGCGCGTCGCAGATGATGTCGCCGACCGGGTGCGTCACGTGGCCCTGCACGCCGATCCCGCCCACCGGCGCGCCGCGCTTCTGCAGGTCCGTGACCAGCGCCACGTACTTCTCCGGCGTCGCGTTGGGGTCGTTGCCGCTCTCCACGTTGTAGTCGTTCACGAACAGCGCCGGCGCCGGGTCGATCCTCGCCGTCTCCCGGAACATGTGCGCGTCGATGTCGTCGCCGAGCCTCTCCTTGTAGAAGGCGCCGTGCAGCATCTCGTTGTTCACCTCGTAGTGCGGGAACCGGCCGCTGTAGCGCGCCACCAGGCCGCGCAGCCGCGCCTCCACGGCGGCGCGGAGCTGGTCGGTGTTGAGGGCGCGGACCCACTGCTGCACGGAGTTCTCCACTGCCCAGAAGATGCAGTGCCCGCGCACGGGCTTGTTGTGGCGGTCGCAGAAGTCGATGAGCTCGTCGGCGTCGGCGTAGCTCACTCGGCCCTGCGCCGGCTCGGTGTGGTACCACTTGAGCTCGTTCTCGAGCACCGCCCAGTCGAAGTGCTTGGTGAAGAAGTCCACGTACGCCGGGTTCTGGATGCCGGCTTTGGTGATGCACGAGCCGATGGGGAAGCTGTTCTGGACTTGGATCACGCGGATCTCCGCGCCGGCGACGCTGTCAATGTCGTCCGTCTTGGTGTTCAGCTTGATGATCACGTCACGCTTGCGCACCTACATACAGTTGTAGTGAACAAATTAAATAATCTTGTTATTATAATTAACAACGGTCGTGACACGTCACGCTTGCGCAGCTAAACAACCAGAGAGAAGTTAAATAAGGTGAGCACGAATACCTTGTCAGCCTTCTTCCTGAGGTGCCTAAGCCTCGGAATCTTGTTCACGGCGCACACCCTCAGGTCCATGACCTTGAGGTCCACCCCGGCCGGCGGCCCATGCACGTAGACCTTGGCACCGCGCGGCAGCTCACCGTCATCATCATCGACCCGAAACGATCCCTTGATCTCGCCCCACTTCCCCGGCTCGACCACTACCACGCCGCCGCCGACCGGCCGGCCTTCGTCCACGCACACCTTGACGTGCACGGCGTGGGAGCCTTCTTTCGCGCCAGCGCCGCCGCCCACGCCGACCCACCCAGCCACGCGGTACGTGACCTTGGGCGTCGGCGCGCGCGAGAGCGCGCGGCAGAGGCCGTCCTTCTCGTCCGTGCGGTGCGTGGCGACGACGTACCGACCGCTGGGGTTCCGCGCACGCTCCGCCTCCGCCGCCTCGTCCGCATCGTCGTCGTCGTCCGCTGTGGCTGCCAGCGGCGGGATCGCGTGCGGCGCCGGGTCCTCGTGCACGGAGAGCTTGCACGAGCCGGACGGTGCCCAGCCGGTCAGCCCGTCCGCGGACTCGCAGTTGTCGAACAGGGTCACGTCCAGGCTCGTCGTCTCCTTCTGCGCGTGCACGGCACGTGGCAAAGTTATCTCAGGAAATGATGCATGACGCGTTGAGACAAGTCGTATGGTGCTTGGAACATCAAGAGATACAGAAGATCGCTGGCTCGCGAAGTCGCGATTGATCGATCGATCGATGAGCAGTTGAGGACATCATAGACGGCGGATGCGCAGGCTTGTCAGGACCAGACAACCCACGAAATGCACGTAAGACATCTGTTACTGGCTTGCTTTGTTGCTTGGCTTTAAAGGAAGGAAATGCAAGTCGGTGGCCGGAGCCTTGAGAATGGCGCATGGATCTTTTAAACACACATCGATCGATCTATCTATGCAGCGAAACATGATAGATGTGCAGGTAGTTATACAAATAGTATATTTTCAGGTTGTCAGCCTACAAAAAAATAGCAGTAAAACAGCATGTGAGCTGCTGTTCGGTAGCTATATTTGCAGGAAATGCATTTCATTTGTCACCAATCATTGTCACCGCGTGCACGTTTGCCGAACGTAAGTTTAAAACCCAGAAATTAAGAGAAGCAAACGGATGTGATAAGTTGAGAACATGCAGGACAGAAGAAAGCCGCCCTTGTAATACCTCAGCAAACGACGCCATGGCAACTGAAGACGGAGGCAGAGATGGCGGGAGGTGGAAGAAGACGCGGAGGCTCGAGGCAGCGCAGGAGGTCCTGTCCGTCTGGCTGCAGTCTGTCTATGGCAGATCGCGTTTTAGAGGCTAGTGATGCGTATCAGAGGCATGCAGGGGGTGCCGCAATTTATAAGGCGCGGCACTGCGGCTGGTTCGGCCGGCAATGGCATTCACCGCGACAGCACCGAGCGAAAAGCTCGATCGAGCGGCTTATCGAAAGCCGGCGAGCTAGCTAGGCAGAGCCTATAGAGAGCAGAGACCGATGGGAACCTCGAAGCTCCATCCACCACGGCCAGGATTGGCTACCTAACCCATATCTTTCTGCTATCTTTTGTATAACACTGAAGTTTTGGCAACGACGTTCAAGCGCGCATCTCCGGTTTTCCAACCCTTTTCTTGGCTTTGGGAGGAGTAAAAGTCGATCAATCGACCCTTGGGTCGTCGGCCGGCCAATTGGCTGCATGGGAACTCCAATATGATCGATCGCGACCGGGTCTTGCTAGTGTAGTACTCCAGTAGTTGCTTCGAACAGGTGGGGTCGTTTACACGAACTTTAACGCATGCCTATTCTAGTCGATCGGTAGATATAGCAAAGGAGTTGTGGCTTGTGAGATGTGAACGACGCGATTCGATCGCATCGCCGCCCCAGTGAAGAAGTGCATGCGTCATGGACTAGTCTTTTTGGTCACGAACGGAGCAGCGCGCCTGGGTCATGCACGCATGGCGTAGCTTGAAGCTACGGACATCGGCAGGACGACGTTGCGTGGAGCGCCTGGACGCACCGATCGATGCATCTGTGTCTGTGGAGACGTCCATTGGCTCTCGCCTTCTCGATCGGACTGCTCCTGGTCTCCATTGCTAAGCATCGCAGCTAGCTGGTGCCTAGAGTTTTCGGTCTGGACGGCACAGACCAAGCTGCCGACCCAAGCAACGTCCGTCGTAACGCATGGAGTCGTTATACCGAATGTTATGAATATGACTTGTGTATTAAATACTAGCACGAAGGGAGTAATGCCTAGGGATCACATGACTCGAGACTGAAAAAAGAAAAAGTATCCTATGGAGTATACAACTAGCTATACGACTACTTTACTTGAAAAACCCTAACCTCAAATACATCAAATATACGGTAACATTGTGTTCAAAGAGCATACACTAAAATCATGACTAAATATAATGATACATCTGAAATCAAATATTGAAAGATGTCACTGAAGCATGCAACTCTTGAACTCACATCGATAAAGAAAAATCTCCTCAGAAGATATTGCCTTCACTATCCAGTATGAGTAAATAACTATGTCTTCAGACTCTTCACAACTCAGTATATCAAGTCCTCAAATATGAATCTTGATTTGAAAATACATCCAGTGCGGATAAGGATGTGTTGTCAAGTAGTGAGAGATAAGATAAAACAACGCTATAGACCACAAGTAGTGAAAAGAAATGACATAAAACACTATGTGACCAATCTTAAGTGGTGGAAGAAGAAACACAACTATGTTAGGTTGATCTCGTCCAGTTGACCCAACAGCCAACTGAAGTTGATCTCGTCCAGTTGGTCCAACGGCCAACTGAATTCAGCGCCCTGATCGGGGACGCCCAGCCATGTGGCTGGTGGGCCTCCGTCGCACAGCGCAACAATAAAAGGAAGAGTGTGGGAGCCGGGGCACGCACCACGAGGTTGGCCACCGCCGCAAACCCAACCCAACAATTCAAACCCTAGACCGATCTGTGAGGGTGCGCTGCTAGCGACGAAATTCCCCATCACCGCCGCCACACCGTCCTCAGCACCGACCTCGACCTCGCCGTCAACAGAAGACCCCAGTCCTCTTCCCCGACCATCGCCGCCCGAGCGCGGACTTCACCGACAAAGGACAAGGGGATGGCAGGGACTTCTTCAGCGTCGGTCGTGCCGAACACCGATATTGGCATCAAAGCCACTCTATGGAGCAGATCGAGAGCCTCCAACACCAAAGATCTCGGATCCAGAACCCTAACCCTAACCCTAACCCGCAACTAAAGAAAAGGCGTCCGGAAGGGGGAAAGGGAAAAGAGAGGCTCACCTTGGCCTCACCTCGCCGTCGACGCGACCGTCGTCGACGGCCGCGCTGCCGCTCGGGTCCTCAAGCGCCGACCAAAGAGGCGCCGCGCGCACCACCCCTTGACGGCGGTGCGCTCAACCCTCGGGTGAGCACGCGCACCGGCAA
>BCLF01000011.1:1827074-1847359 GCA_001602275.1 Zoysia japonica
CGCACCGGCAAGGACCGTGCGGCGGCGCCATGGCCGACGCGCGGCGCTCCGACGAAGAGTCGCCGCCTCCGTCGCGCGGGAGAGAGACCGAGCGCGCGCGAGAGAGAGCGAGCGCGAGAGAGAGTGGGGAGGGAGGGAAATGAGCTAGGGTTTTCGGGGGCGCGGCGCGGAGACGTTTTTATACCCCGAATAATCCGCGGCACCGTCGATCTTCGTTCCAATGGTCGGGAACGATCGGCGTCGGGATGGGCCGGATTCAGCCCA
Organism: Zoysia japonica; assembly: GCA_001602275.1. NCBI lineage: Eukaryota > Viridiplantae > Streptophyta > Magnoliopsida > Poales > Poaceae > Zoysia > Zoysia japonica. Next base: position 1,827,339 of record BCLF01000011.1, read on the forward strand.
GGCGGGGGAGCGAAATTCCGGCCCGGGCCCAGGTTGTCCAGGCCGGTTTTTCGCGCCGTGACGAGCTGGGCCGAAACAGTGCTGGGCCGCGCGTGTGACACTGTAGCGAGTTGGGCCGCACTATTTTTCGGCCCGATTTCAAAGGATTTTTGTTTTTATTTTATTTTTTCAGAAGCAATTTAATTGATTGTTTTGCTAATTTTTGACAGAAATAATTAAGTAAAATTAGCAAAATTTTGACAGAATAGAAAAGTACAATAATTGCTTCTGAAAAATAGAGAAAATTTTATTTTCCGCTGCGTATTTAAATTTGTTAATTTCATTATTAAATTCGAACCAACAGGAGAATTTAATTTTGAAAAATTGATATAATTTCAGATAATTATGATATTGTTATTTTTCTGACCAACATTGATAATAACAGTATTATAATTTTTTTAATTAATAATTTTTATGCATTATTTCTATTTCTGCCCAGCGGTGATGTAGATTTAATGTATAAACAAATTGTATGTCTTAATTTTGACTAACGTTAGAACTAAGACATATGATTTTGTTGTTATGTTCTCACTTTATTTGAATTATTTTTTCAGAAAGATAAAACTTGATGAGTTGTATCAAAGAGATCCTCACTCTCAAAGGAGATAACTATGGAGAGTGAAAGAAAAAGATAGACTTAGCGTTTATCTTAGTTGAGGTGGACTGGATCCTCACCACAGCATGTCTCACTGAGCCTAAGGAGTCAGTGAGGAAAAAAATGAAGCTGATGCTGCTTGACAGACTAGACAGAGGGACTATGCTCCCTTAAAGATGTCCTATGACCTTGAGCATAGTAAATGGGTCACAGCCAATAAAAAAATGTTTGGCTGTGATAAAGAACACAATTGAGCCTGCAATTATGACCTCAATCTCAGAGTGTGACACTGTCACAGAGTACCTTGACAAAATAAAGAATCAGTTCACTGGTTCTTCAAAGATATATGCAACATAGCTGATCAAGCAGTTTGTGACAGAAAAGTACTCTGGTGGTGGCAGTGGCATAAGAGAGCACATACTAAAGATGAGCAACTTAGCATCTAAGCTGAAACCAATGGATCTGGCCATCAAGGATGAGTTCTTTATCCATCTGATTTTTGCTTTTTTGCCCAAAGAGTTCGACACTTTTGTTGTTAACTACAACATACAGCCCGAGAAATGGGACTTAGAGAAGCTCATTGCTATGTGTGTGCAAGAGGAGGAAAGAATAAAAGCTTCATATGGTGGTTCTATCAACTATGTGAAAGATAATAAGAAAAGGAATAAGAGAAAAGCTCATATGGTACATCAGACTCAACAGAACAAGTTTGTTGTAGAGAAAGATCAGTGTCTTCACTGCAAGAAGACAGAACATTATAAGAAAAATTATCTTGATTACTTAAAGATGATCATGGCAAAAAAAGGTGAGAACATTATTACTTTCATAAATGAATCTCTATATGTGCAATATTCAAAATCCATAGTGGATTGACTCAAGAGCAACTGTTCATGTTGCTAATTCTTTGCAGAGATTCTGTTCGACGAGTACTACGCAAAGAAAAGAAAGATGCGTTAAAGTCGCAAATGGAGTCCAAGCAGATGTTGAAGCCGTTGGTAATCTTTCGTTAGAGCTAGCTGATGGCTTCACTCTTTTACTTAGAGATGTTCTTTATGTTTCCTCTTTACAGAGAAACTTGATTAGTGTTTCATGTTTGGACAATGATGGTTATGATTGTCATTTTGGAAATAGTAAATGCGAAATAATGTTTAATAAAGAATGTGTTGGCATTGCCATCTTACAAAATGAGCTTTACTTGTTATCACTACGTGATGATGTGAATGTTGTATGTGACGATGGGAACGTTGCGTGCGAAAAAGTATATGAACTCTCGTCTTCGAATGTAAACAGAAAACGAAAGAGAACTCATGATACTTCGTCGAAATTATGGCACTATCGTTTAGGCCATATTTCGAGCAGGAGAATAAAAAGATTAATAAAGAATGATATTCTTCCTCCATTAGAGTTCTCAGATTTAGAACAATGTAAAAATGCATTAAAAGAAAATATACAAAGAAAATTAAGAAAGATGTCAAAAGAAGCACAGAAATTCTATAAATTATTCACACAGACATTTGTGATCCATTTCCTGTGAAAAATGTGGATAGTTATGACTCGTTCATAACATTCATAGATGATTACTCCCGTTATAGCTATATTTATCTAATCAAATAAAGAACAGAAGCTTTGGATAAATTCAAGATATTTAAGGCTGAAGTTGAAAACCAACACAATTTAAAGATTAAGATAGTTCGATCTGACCGTGGGGAGGAGTACTACGGTCGACATACCCTATATGGCCAAGTTTCAGGACCTTTTGCAGGTTCTTACAGGAGAATGGCATAGTAGCCCAGTATTCTACACCGGACGAACCTCAGCAAATATAGAGTAGCTAAAAGACGTAACCGTACCCTGATGGATATGGTGCGAAGCATGATGAGCTATTCCACTTTACCATTGAGTTTGTGGATGGAGGCGTTAAAAACCGGCATTCATATTTTCAATAGAGTTTCAAGTAAGTCGGTGCCCAAAACACCGTACGAATTGTGGACAGGAAGAGTTCCCTCATTAAACCAGTTACGTGTGTGAGGGAGCCCTGCTAAGGCTAAAGTATTTAACCCAAATATTGAGAAGCTTAATCCCAAAACAGTAAGTTGCCATTTCATTGGCTACCCTGAAAAGTCAAAAGGTTTTCGTTTCTACTGTCCAGACAGATATACAAAGTTTGTAAAAACGAGACACGCTGTCTTTTTAGAGGATGAGATGATGAAGGGGAGCAAGGTAGCTCGAGTAATTGACCTTCAAGAGAAGCGGGCATATGCGCTCACTCCGATGATTCAAGAACTATTTTTCTCACTAACTACTGTCGCTGCACCGACAATGCAAGACATTGTGGCGCCAGCACCTGTTATTGTTTCTCCTGTAGCAACAATGAATATGGATGAGGCACCTGTTTGTCAGAATCCTATAGAACCCATTGCCACATATGAGGGGGAGCAACAACAGCCTCAAACAGAAAATGTGCCAAATGAGGAGGCCCCAAGAAAGTCTCAAAAGTTAGAAGATCAGCTATTTCTGATGATTATAAAATTTATCATATAGAGAAATTTCAAATAGAGGATGATCCCACCTCATTTGAAGAAGCCATGAGAAGTAAACATTCTTCAAAATGGCTTGAAGCCATGGAAGAAGAAATAATATCTATGAAGGCTAATAAAGTCTAGGACTTAGAAATAATTCCTAAAGGAGCTAAAACAGTAGGCTGTAAATGGGTCTACAAAATAAAACTTGACTCCCAAGGGAATGTAAAATGATATAAAGCGCGACTTGTGGCAAAAGGTCTTACGCAAAGAGAATAGATTGATTACAATGAGACCTTTTCTCCAGTCTCGTGTAAGGATTCTTTCAGAATTATAATGGCATTAGTAGCCTATTATGACTTAGAATTACATCAAATTGATGTAAAGACGGCATTTCTCAACGGAGATTTCGAGGAAAATGTTTACATGACACAACCGAAAGGTTTTGTCGTGGAAGAAAATGAACGAATGAGATGCCGCCTACAGAAATCGATTTATGGGTTAAAACAAGCTTCAAGACAGTGGTACTTAAAGTTTGACAGTACGATAAGAAAATTTGGGTTTAAAGAGAATGTAGAGAACAATTGTGTTTATGCAAAGTTTAAGAATAGAAAGTTTATTTTTATAATCCTGTATGTGAATGATATCTTACTGGCTAGTAATGATGTCAGTCTGCTACTGAAAACGAAGAAGTTTTTGTACTCAAAATTTGATATGAAAGATCTTGGTGAAAGCTTCATTCGTTCTAGGGATCGAAACTCATCGAGATAAAAATAAAGGGGTATTGAGACTGTCATAAAAGGCATACATAGAAAAAGTCTTAAAAAAATTCGGTATGTATAAATGTAGTCTTTCACCTGCTCCTATAGTCAAGGGCGACAGATATAGGGATTTTTAATAACCTAGGAACCAATATGAGATCGATCAAATGAAGGCGGTTATATATGCTTTAATTGTCGGAAGCTTACAATTTGCTCAAGTGTGTACGTGCCCTGACTTAGCGTTTGTTACCGGGTTACTTGACAGATTCCAGAGCAATCCTAAAATAGAGCACTGGAAATTGGTAAAGAAAGTTTTGCGTTATTTGCAAGGAACGAAAGGCCTCATGATGACATATAGAAGATTAGATTCACTCCATATAGTGGGGTGCACAGATTTTGATTATGCGGGAGATGATAAAAAATCGACATCCGGATATATGTTCACTCTCACAGGAGGGGCTGTATCGTGGAAAAGCTCAAAACAAACCGTCACTACATCGTCTACAATGTATGCCGAGTTTGTATCATGTTATGAGGCCACGAGGCAGGTGAACTGGCTAAAAAAGTTCATACCCAATTTAAAAGTGGTTGACGACATCAATAGACTACTTAAGTTGTACTGCGATAATGAACCAGCAGTGATGTATGTCTACAACAATAAGTCAAGTGGTGCTGCCAAACACATTGACATAAAGTACTATGTTGTGAAAGATAAAGTTCGAGATCATGTTATAAGTCTTGAGCATATAAGTACCGCAAAGATGTTAACGGATCCGCCTACAAAAGGTTTACCACCCAACGTGTTCAGAGAACATGTAGCCGATATGGATTTAAGAGAAAACCTATGATTTTTGGACGAAAAGATGGCCCAAAGATAAGTACCTATTTCAGAACAGAGAGGTGTATTGTAGCTGTCAAATCTATCGGCGATTGACCGTAACGATGAGACATGTTCTATGCACTAATCTGTGATGGAATGATTAAAATTGAAAGTATAAAAGTTAAAGTTAAAGTGTAGACTGAGATAAAGGGGGAGAATGTTAGGTTGATCTCGTCCAGTTAACCCAACGGCCAACTGAAGTTGATCTCATCCAGTTGGCCCAACAGCCAACTGAATCCAGCGCCCTGATCTAGGGTGCCCAGCCATGTGACTGATGGGCCCTCGTCACACAGCGCAACAATAAAAGAAAAGGTGAGGGGGCCGGGGCACGCACCACGAGGTTGGCCGCCGCTGCAAACCCAACCCAACAATCCAAACCTTAGGCTGATCTGTGAGGGTGCGCTGTCAGCGACGGGATTCCCCATCACCGCCGCCACACCGTCTTCAGCACCAACCTCGACCTCGCCGTCAACAGAAGACCTCAGTCCTCTTCCCCAACCATCGCCGCCCGAGCGCGGACTTCACCGACAAAGAACAAAAGGATGATAGGGACTTCCTCAGCGTCGGCCGTGCCGAACACCGAAGGTATAAGCCCCTCTCCCTCTCGTCCTCCCGATCTGCTCATAGGAACCATAGAAAGAACCCCAATAAACTACTGTACATAAATCATACTGTATCCATCCAATAGAAGTTTATTTATAGCTTTTGTTGAATACAACTTTGATTAGTGATTTCTATATATTCGGTTAAATTTAAAAACCTAGTATTTATACTTTTAAATTCATCAAAAAAGTATTTTCATAATATATAATTTATATTATTAAAATTAATTAAATTTATCAAAATTATTTGTTAAAGTCGTAATTAATCAACAAAATTTAAAAATAAGCTTCTAGATTCTATCAGGATGGAGGGGATAAGTTGCGTGACAGGCCTGTAACAGCTGCTGCTGCTGCTAGCCTTGGGCTCTCAGCCTGTTCATCCTCTCGATCGCTACGCATCCATGAAAGCGCTGCTGCAGCTGGTATGTAGAATTTTCGTTCTGGATGGCACAGACCAAGCTGTCGACCCAAGCAACGTCGTAATGCATGGAGTCCTTATCTCCGAAGCATTGAATCGCTCCGGCAAGCTGTTCGTTCGTTCATTCTTTTGAGAGAGAGAGAGAGAGAGAGAGAGAGAGAGAGAGAGAGAGTGTGTTAATGTTTAACGAACTTACATACGCAAATTGCCATAAATTCATATCTTGCAGAGTCTTGATCAATAATTCAACATTATCGTTTCCGTGCACCCTCAGACACATATCTTCACATCCTCGAAAGACGATTGAATATGTCCTATCTATGTCTCAGCATCTAGAAGGCTGACGCCAGGTGAAATCCGCGGCCGAAAAACTTAGCCTCATGAAAAAGACGGAAAAGAAAGAGAAAACACCCCCTTGGTTCTGCTTAATTATCACCATGAATTTCAGCACAATATACTCCCTATTTTATATCCGGAAATCAAAAGGTATCAAATTTTTTTTGCCACTATAAACGTTTGAAGTCATCAAAATTTGCTATGTGAGCGATGCTCATGCAGCTTGTATCTCCAAGAGGAGCGACGCTAACCCTATACCATATGAGATGAGTACAAATAATACGTTGTGATGGGTTCTTTGGCTAGTAGAGAGCATTATAGTTTGGATCTTAATGGGAGGGGAAATTTGTTTGTGGGACACCATGGATTCGTGGTTTTGTCCTGGTCACCTCACACGTCTTTACTTTGTTCAAAGGGCATCGTAAAATTGTATTTTTATTTGTACACATCGCAATATTCATGCAGCTTGTGGATGCAGAGAAGATGGGCATAGTTTTAAAATATATTAAAGCATCATAAATTTAGTAGTAGTACTCCTTGAAGCCAGGTTGAAGGGGATAACTTGCAATGATAGAGAGATCATCAGCAGTTCGGTATAGTCTATAAACAAAACGAGGGATCGCTCGTTTACTTTATTCGTTAATTATAAATAATCATCTTTCTTAAGGTGTACAATACCTTGTCTTACAATCATAACATAAACATCATTACAAAATGTAAAATTATGTACTCATGTATCAGCATATATAATTACGAAATTGTTTGAAGTCGGTGCAGCAAGAAAATAGCAGCGGTGGATGTCAGAGGTTCATATCCAGCACGAGAGGTGTGTCTCCTTTCTCGACGGAGAACGTCTTGTGCACCTTCCCTGAGCCCGTCGAAAGCTGCACGATGTATGTGCCATGGTATCCCCTGAATTTGAAGTGGCCGTTGCTGTCGATGTGCCCGCGCGCGTGCGATGTCCACTCCCTCCGGAGATCAACGAACCTGCAGGTGCGGAGCACGTTAGTCTTCGTTAGCGTATCAAGACAGAGGTGTTCCTTGTGTTCAGGGAACTGGTGTTTTCAGACGACTGGCCTTTCGCCGGCGTCATTGACGGTGCCGTCGGCGTTGACGAGGCACGCGTCCTGGCGCCACATGTTGCCCTGCATGAACCCCCAGAACACGACGCCATCGACGGCCGGGTGCGCGTACGCCTCCCGGAGCACCACCTCGAGGTCGTCCGCGCGGAGGTCGACGTCGGACTCGGACACGTCGAGCTCGGTGAGCCAGACAGGCAGGTCGGTGGTGGCGAGCTTGTCCAGCGCGTCGCAGAGGATCTCCCCCACGGGGTTGGTGACGTGGCCCTGCAGGCCGATGCCGCCCACCGCGGCGCCCTTCTGCTGCAGCGCGTTGATCTGCTCGATGTACTTCTCCGGCGTCGCGTTGGGGTCGACGCCGCCCTCCACGTTGTAGTCGTTCACGAACAGCGTGGCGCCGGGGTCCAGCCGCGCCGTCTCGCGGAACATGAACGCGTTGATGTCGTCGCCGAGGCGGTCCTTGTAGAAGCTGCCGTGCAGCATCTCGTTGTTCACGTCGTAGTGCGGGAACCTGCCGGCGTAGCGCGTGAGCAGGCTCTGCAGCCGGCCCTGCACCGCCGACCGGAGCTGGTCGTCGTCCAGGCCCTTCACCCACTGCTGCACCGTGTTCTCGACCGCCCAGAAGATGCAGTGCCCGCGCAAGGGCTTCCCGTACCGGTCGCAGAAGTCCAGGAGCGCGTCCGCGTCGTTGTAGTTGAGCTGGCCCAGCTGCGCCTCCGTGTGGTACCACTTGAGCTCGTTCTCGAACACGGCCCAGTCGAAGTGCTTGGTGAAGAAGTCCACGAATGCAGGGTTCTGGATCACGGAGGTGTTGATGCAGGTGCCGAACGGGAAGCTGCTGTCCATCTGCATCACGCGCACGGATGCGCCCGAGATGCCCGACGCTCCCCCGGCCGCGCCGAAGTTGAGGACGACGTCCCGCTTGCGGACCTGCATCAAGTCAGGTGTTGTTGACAACGTCAACGCCCCATCACACAGATATGTTGTTGACAATGCTGATGTAAATTTGATGCAGACGAATAACCCGAAACATCGAGTCCAGCGAACGCTCACCTTGTCAGTCTTCCTCCTGAGTTTCCTGAAGCGCGCCTTGCGGTCCGTGGCATAAACCTGAAGGTCCATCACCTTCACATCGACGCCCGACGGCGCTCCCTGAACATACACCGCCGCGTCGCACGGGCTCTTTTTGAGCCGGAACGCGCCCTTGATCTCCGTCCACTTACCTGCCTCAGCGCAGACAGCCGCACCCTGGACGTCGCACTCGTCGTCGACGCGGAGGCCAACGCACACGGGGTGGCCGCGGCCCTCCTCCGCGCCGTCCCCGAGGCTGATCCACCCGGCGACGCGGTACGTGACGCGGGGCTTGAGCGCGCCGCCGGCGATCGCCTGGCAGAGGCCGTCTGTCGTGTCCTCGCGGCCCGACGCGAGAATGTACCTCCCGCTGGGCCTGTAGCCGTCGGGCACGTCGTTGATCGTCTCCGTGGGCACCTTCGCCGGCTCCTCCTCGTGCAAGGACAGCTTCGTGCAGTCGCCCACCGGCACCCAGCCGGCGAGCCCGGACTCCAGCGTGCTGTTCTCGATCAGGTTTACGTCGAACATTACCACCTGACCACCGACACAGTGTTAGCACGCGTGCAAGCGAAGCAATGCAAGTGACACACAGAAGAGTGTGACCTGTGCCGATTGTGCTCTTTTGAACATCGAACTTACCTGGGTGCAGACCATTGTGCTCGACGGGAGGAAGGGAGCAGGCGATCGGCGACAGTTGGGTTCAGAGATGGAAGAAGGAAACCTGCTCGTCGATCACCGATTGGTTCAACTCGCGGTACGGCGGTGAGGTGAAGGGAGCGACCGCGGCGGGCTCACCTTTTATAAAGCGCGGATTGGTCGCCCGTCAAAATCACCATGAAATAGTTCCAAAGGCGCACCGGCACCGAACGCCGAAGCGTCATGCGAACTCGAAGCAACCTCCAAGACATCCATCCATACATCCACACCACACAAGCCGGTTCTTTTCCCTCTGGATGCCGCTGCTTTTGAGTCACAGTAAAGAATTCGCAAGATCGATCCGGTGCAGCCTTGCCGGGCTCGGAACATGACCGGCTGGGCGGCTGTCATGTGGAGCCCCGGCGGCGCCGTGCCCGGTGCGTGTCAGCGGCGAGCGGGGCGCGGCGGAGCGGTGCGAGCGTCGTGGCTGCTCCGATTAGCAAGCGGAGCTCTTTGTGGTAAACATCATCACCAACACTCCAAGCGTGCTCTTTGTGGTAAGCATCATCCAACACTCCAAGCGTCACTCAAGGGTTCGTGCTTTTCTTGGCTTTGGGAAGAGACAAATAAAAGCCATTGGCTTAGCTTGTTGTTTAGCCGCTGTTTTTGTGGCAGCGCGAATTTGGAATGGTCAGGGAGCGCACTCCACGCCAGGGAGATTCTTTCTTTACGGTGTCCATGGATTCAGCTGCTTTATTTAGATTTTGTTTGACAGCACTGGTGCTAGAGTACTGACGACCTGATAGTGGAGGATCGATGGAGTAGCATTGCAACATGGTAAGATATCAAGCATGTTTTAACATTGTAACAAGAAACCTAGCATACTTGTGGCAGTTTCCACATAGGACTCCAGCGGAGAACAGGATCAACGAGCGTGCAGCGTCCAATTTGTAGCGGCGCCACAATTCCACGAAAACTGGACGAGGACGACGACACAGCGTGTCCATGGAACTCAGGGATTTCAGGTCTTCGCATGCGCGGCCAAGCCCAACCAAGGCAAGGCTCCAAAAGAGATGCGCGGATTCTCTCAAGGCGCATGGATGTGCGGGCGGACCCGCTCGCCGTCCGTTTCGCCGATTCAACGGCTCCCCCGTGCGCCGTTGTTTTTTTCTAGGGGGGGCCTATGGGCAGTTGGAGGAGGGGGTGCGTCCGCACATCCGTAAGTGCTCATTTTTTTCACTACGAGAAGAAGGTAGCTGGGTTCAGCGAACACGCCAAGTGCGTGCTCTATCCGATGCCGCGCGGCGGGGATCTGGATCGATCGGTCACGTTTGGTCGGCGTGGATTCTGGAGAATGTGGCGCTTTTCGCAAAGAGGAAAGGCAGCCAACGGCCGCCTAAAGCCACGCATGTGAGTTCCACGGCACACTGAAAGTCTGGGAGCACATCCACACGGTGCACAGGAGTATCGAATTTACTTTATTCTATTTATTTTTGGTGACGAAATAGTATCAATTTTAAGTACAATATGGACGAAATAGATACGAAAATGATGTTAAATTTGATGAAGGTACAAAGTATATTTGACTAATTGATGGAGTACTCCATCCAAGGGAAAAAAAAACCGATGGAGTACTAGTGTCACTATAGTTGGCCAATGGGCCGGCTTAAGGCACGGAAAAAATGGCCTGTGCTGTAAGAGTTATTATTAGTTTAATAAATATTCAATTTACACATAATGAAAAAATATTGTATGATGCATTGGTAATATTGTTGCTTCAATTACTTGAAGTATTGCGTTCAATTCCTATCTTCTTCTAATATTTTGTAACAATTTTTATTTGATTAGTGTAATTGGCCAGTGGGCTGCTGTGCTAATGGGTTGATCGGGCACGATTAATTAATTTCGTGCCGAGCCATGGGTCGACGCTTGAGCCTATGGGCCAGACTGACACGACCTGTTTAATACAATGTGCCGGGTCGGTCTGAAATATAACGGGTCTTACCTTTTCGCCGGGCCGGCCAACACTAAGTGTCACTAGACGAATTCGCAGCGTCGGCTACTCGGCTTATGTCAGGCTGCTGGGCTTAGGCTAGCGCAATACTCCTACTACGAATGTTGGGCTCTGTTAGGCCTACGATTTGCTCCGTCTGGGCCCGGTCAACTCCGATATCTAGCCTGTTTCTAGACGGGCTTTTCGGGAGGCCTACGATGCAATATTCTTCTTTTCGCCACTTTTCCGACAGATTTTGCACTTGCCGTGTAAACAAGCACGTCGTCACTACAAATGTTGAAATCAACCAAAAATACCACTTGCCCTCTGAAATCACAAAATTTTTATTTGTACAGGTGGTACTGGACACTTTTTGTTATTTGAGTTCAATGTTGCAAAAAGATAGAGATATTGATGACTATGTAAGTTATAGAATTAAAGTTAGATAGTTAAAGTGGCGTAAAGCTTTTGAAGTCGTATGTGATAGTAAGGTGCTCAAAAACTCAAAGTAAATTCTATAGGACTGCAATTTGTCTTGCTATGCTTTATGGAGTAGAGTGTTGACATACGAAAAGATGACATATCTAACAGTTATACATAGTCGAAATACGTATGTTGAGATGCATGTATGGCCATACGAAGAGAGATCGTATCTGAAACGATGACATACGAGAGAGATTAAGAGTGCCACCAGTTGAGAAGAAACTTGTGCAACATCATTTATCTTTTAAGATAGTTTAGATATATTCAATGAAGACTACAGAAAGCACCGGTTCGTAGCGGGATGGTAAGTCGATTAAACGGTGTGAGAAGAGACAGAGGTAGACCAAACTTGACATGAAAAGAGTCTGTGAAGAGAGATCTAAAGAATAGAGATCTGAAGAATTGGGATATCGTCAAAAAGTTAGCTTTGGATAGGAGTTCGAAGAGGCTAACAATTCACGTGGCTAAATCTTAATTGTCGTTTGTTGCTTTTTTTTAGTCGTTTCTTAGGGTTTCATCTATAGCCTATCTCAACTTGCTCGATACTAAAAGCTTTGTTGTTGTTGTTGCTGCTGCTAGTTGAACAGAAATAGACTCTAAATCTTATACTATCCTGAGGGCTAGAATTTATACTAAGGCCTCTTTTAAATTAAAAAAAATTCATTTTTTATGAAATTAAATTAATTTCTGTAAAATTCCTACGTAATTTCTTAAAAAATCTTGCGTTTCAAAGAGCTCTAATGCATGTAAAACAAACGGCGTATTGAATTATCAGTAAACTAATGCATTCATGTCCAGTGCAAATGCTTACATACATTCATCATGATGGGAGTTTTATATTCTTTCCCGCTACATCACGGAGGAAAAAATTTTCCAGGTCAAAGTAATGCTAAACATACTCCAGCCACCTCCCCCTGAGTACACTACACCACAATCACTCCTCCTTGGCCTTGTCGTCGGGCCCGGTGGGGGTCGCGGCGGCGGCACCGCCGCCACGGGACATCATCCTTTTGAACTCCTCGAAGCCGACGCACCCGTCGCCATCGCCGTCAACGGAGGCGATCATCCTGTCGCACTCCTCGCCGGTGCACCCCTCGCCGATGCGCGCGAGGACCTTGCCCAGCTCGGCCGCGGTGATGCGGCCGTCGCCGTCGACGTCGAAGACGTCGAAGGCGGCGCGCAGCTCGGCCTCGAGCTCGCGGTCGTCGCGCCCGCGTTGGCCGTGGAACGCGGCGAACTCGCCGAGGTCGACGTAGCCGTCGCGGTCGGCGTCGAGCTCGTCCATCATGGCGGCCACCTCGCGCTGGCCGTGAGACGAGCTCGGCGGCGGGGAGATGGCGCGCGAGACCGCGGCCAGCTCGGAGGGCGAGATCCGGCCGTCGCCGTCCGCGTCGAAGCGGCAGAAGACCTTCTGGATCTCCGCGTCCGCCGGCACCTGCGCCTTCTGCGGCGGCTGAGGCTGGGGCTGGGCCTGCTTCTGCTCCGTGGCGTTGTTCGACATGGTGACGGCGAGCGGAACGCAGGGAATGCTCGATCGATCAACGGTTTGGTTGCGTGGATCTGTTTTGAAGGAAGAGGATGCGATCGCGAAGTGAAGCGAGGTGGAATGGTATCGCCGAGTTTTAAATAGGCCCCGAGCACACGCGAGGGACACGCAGCGCGCCGACCACGCTTTCCAGAAAGAAAAAACTCGCGCCGGGCTCCGGAGGCAGAGCGCGGGAGGCGAGGGGCGTCCTCGTGGCTGATGGGTCGGTCGACGCGTCCGCCACGAATCGCGACGTGGAGGCGTTGCGAAGCTCCGCGTGGGAGCGGAGGACAAATTTTCTTACTCTTCCGAGGGTTTCCGCGAAGTCCGAAAGCGGAGGCGCAATAATGAATGAGTAGTTGCCATCTTGAGACACCGGCCACGTCTGCATGCTGCCAAAGACTTTTTGAACTGAACCGACGCGGTAGAAGCGTGTTCCGTTATTTTTTTTCTGGTGGCCTTTTCGTTGAGGATGTCAGCCCACGTTTACAATTACTGCGGCCCACGTAAGTTCTTTAGTTCTGGGCCGATTGAGAGCATATGCCAACCCATCTAACCCAAATCAATTCCGCTCGTGAGTCAGTCCAGGCTCAGCAGAAACGTTTGACGTACGAATGGCCCACCACTCATCACTCTCGCTCGACTCTAGAAAACTCGCGCGCTGATATGATCGTCTCGGCTGTGCCGGCCAAGTTTTCGCGACACCTCCAGTCCGGCTATCCAGAACAAGCAGGATAAATCCGCCCTCGATCCTTCACGACGCATCGACCCGATCATCGATCCGCCTATAAAAACCAAAACCAGCGGCCATTGCTGTTGCAACAACGCTCCCAACTTGGACGACGCGATCGAGCAATCGAAAACCGCAGTTGGTTCAACTCTCGACAGACCGAGCAACAATGTCGCTGGTGCGGAGCGGCGGCACCGCGTTCGACCCGATGTCGGTGGACTTCTGGGCGGAGGCCGACCCGCTCGGCGTCGTGCGGCCGCTGGCGGAGCGGTGCCCCGTGCTCACCAACGTGCGCGTGGACTGGAAGGAGACGGCCGACGCGCACGTGTTCAGGGCCGACCTCCCCGGCGTGCGGAAGGAGGACACCCGGGTCGAGGTGGAGGACGGCGGCGTGCTTGTCATCAGCGGCGAGCGTCCCGCCCGGGAGGAGGGTGAGGGCGAGGCGTGGCGCCACGTCGAGCGAAGCACCGGCAGGTTCCAAAGGCGCTTCCGCCTGCCGCGCGGCGCCAGGACGGACCAGGTGCGCGCCGAAATGGAGGACGGCGTGCTCACCGTTACCGTGCCCAAGGAGGAGGTCAAGAAGCCGCAGGTCAAGGCCATCGAGATCTCTGGTTAATCATCTCGTTCGTTGCGCGGACAAAACCACGATGATTCCCGAAATGATGGGTGTAAGAATAAGTGGCACTTACGCCACTACAGTAGAGTAGTCCCGATCGGTCGTGACATGTCACATGTGTGTTTTGCGTTTAATTATGTCAAGCTCCTCTGTGTCCTTGTGCAACTGTGTCTTGTGGATTATAGCTGCTAAATCGTAAACTTGTAAGCTCAGTTACTGATCCCAATTTTCTGATAACAGAGTACTCAAGTTTACTACTACTGTGTTCTGACTGCACTCGCTCTGCTCACGCCAACATTGACCAGGGACTTCGAAATTCGGGCAATATTCGACCAATAATCCTTGACTTTCTAATAGAAAAAATTTGCATAGTAACACTTCATTTCATTTCACCAACATTGGGTCTCTTTAGAATTTTATGATCACCAATGTTACAATTGCCTTTTTCTTTCTATCAACAGATTATATTTGGCCCCCGTTGGCACTCTGGCAATTTTTTTTTCTCCATTTCCTGTATAATTCCTTGAAATTCCTGCATTCAAAAGAGGCCTAAAGCATTTTCACTAAAAAAACTACAAATCATTCTCCGAGAAATTAGGAGCTGGGTACCACCTTTTGTCCATGGCATGCTACTGTTTGCTACTGTTACCTGATTTATTTACTCTTCATGATGTTTTATGTATAGCTAGGGTGAGTCGAAGGGGACTGGACACTGGAGTGGAATAAGGAAGTGTAAAATCTTTATATATTAAAGTGCAAGCATTCTTTCGACTTTTGTTGCGGCACGTCACTTTAAAAAAATATTAATCGTCGGATTAAAATCTAACGATGAATATTAGAAAAAAGAAAAAAAATCATTTCTCTGATAAGAACGTGCTTTTACTCGGCGGGAGCAGGCATAAACAACCGTGTCATCGCCTTAGCTTTTCTAAGATTTAACATAAATTTTGACTATAGTCATATTTAATTTTTTATAAATTTCATATATTATAATTTGTTTTATCATTAAAGTTATTTGAATCACAACTTAAAATTTTATATATTTAAAATAATTTTTTAGATAAGTTGAATAGTCAAAGATGATATTAAAAATCAACAGTAAATAATAATTTAAAAATAGAGGGTCAATAGAACTATTTCAAAAAATATAAGAGAAGTTTTTATAAATTTATTTTACTTCTATGTCTTGTAAATATATGCTACAATTAAAAACTTTTATATGTAATAAAAATGTATATTTAGATAACTTAAATTGTTTTATCTCCTAAAAATGCTCTTTGATTACTATGAGAGCTAAGATTCAATCTTTTTCTCGCTTACAACTCCAATAAAAAAAAATAGTAGCTTTAAACGCAATGTTTTAATCAAATATTGCCAATATAAATTAGAAATAATTTAAATTTATTAAGTTACAAAATTAAAAATAATTTGTTTTAAAAATACTTTCTTAAAAGTGTACCAATGCTACTTTTTATTAAATATTTTATAGATAACAAAAGTCTCACTTGTGCTTTGAAGATCGTGTTGACAACTTCTTTTTGAGACCAAGTATATGTTTATGAAACTTTATTATTCATGTAAGACAACTATATTTTTATTTGTTAAATAATAAATTTAAAATATACTGCTTCAACTAGAAATACAGAACAAAAACATATACGAAAAACATGGTAATTTCATTTAATTTCATTTTGAGGGGGGAGGGGAGAGAACATGAGGATGACATCCAGTTCCACATGTCAGTTTCTATGACCGGCTACCTTTGTTCGATGGCCGGGCCAGGACCCAGGATAACTTCTGGTTTCCTACCAGTCACGAGGAAAACACGAGCGCAATCTTGACGGGAGGGCCAAGCCGAGCGCCTCCCGTTCAGCGACAAACGCCCCGCGGGTATGCTCGTTCATCACGAACTCGCCGCCGACACGAATCACTCGCCTCCATCTCTTCCTCATCCCCATCTCGGATTCGAACGATCCGTGCTAGCTCGTGGAGTCGCCCAAGCTGATGGACGCCGCTGGAACGGCCTACGGTGGTGGCGGAGACTCAGCCGGCGAGCTGGTGCTCCGGGTCGCGGCACTGGTGCCGTGGACGCACTACGCCCTCGCGGCCCTCTCCCTCGCCGCTGCGCTCCTGTACCGCTTCCTGGAGCTCCACTTCATCGGGGACCTCCTGCGCGGGCTCCGCGGCGGGCGCGTCGTGCTCACCTTTCACCCCGACTCCGAAGTCTACCACCGAGTCGCCGCCAAGTGCCGCTCCCTCCACGGCAGGTGGGATGGAGCCATGGTGCTTCTGCTCTGTTGGCTCGTCACTCCGTTGGAGAAATTTGCTTACGCATCGTTTTGATGATGCACAAAATTGGTTGCGTAGATATCTAGCGACGCCATGGCTGGCGAACCCTCATTTGCAGACATTGTTCCTTAGCGTCTCGGGCAGGCCGCCTTCGTTCACCTATCGGAGGTGCGAGAAAATCCCTGCTTAATTTATGCATTTGTCAACAACAGTAAATTTAGTACTTGTACATCGTGCACGTTTCCTACGATTTTGATGTGACTATTTTGTTGCTGTTCTGATGCTTATGTTTCATGGCTGTTGCTCACAGTCCACAAAAAAAAATCTGATACATATAATGCTATAGGTTGTACAAATTATAGTGTATATATGTTATAGGGATGCAAAAAATTTTCTCAAAATTCTAGGTATTCGCTTGTTTAACACTCAGCTATGGCAACCGTTATATGGCAAATGCCCTATATTTTTAGTTTAGTTTACTGCAGATAACATGTCACAGTGATTGGACTATAATATTGCAGGCAGCTTTACACTGTTCGTGATGGTGGAACCATCGCTTTGGATTGGCTACTAGCCTCTGAACTGAAAGGTTCTCCGGATTTTAGATAGCTTAAGATTGACCACCAAACAAGGGATATGGTTAACATTTTGCCTTTGGTACTATATTGCAGCTGAAGATATTGGTTCTTGTGACGGAACCATCTCTAAGGATAATTCCACACCCCTTCTTCTTGTGATACCTGGATTAACTAGTGATTCTAGTGCTGCTGTAAGTCCCTCAACTGCTCTACGAAATCAATTGTAAAAGTAGGAAGTGGAACTTTCGTTTGACTCTGATATCCTTTGGCATTCTAAATAGTATGTGAAGCACTTGGTCTTTTCAATGGCAAGTAAAGGATGGATTGTTGTTAGCAATCACAGGGGACTAGGTGGCATCTCTATAACGGCAAGTTCTCGTAAAACAAATCTTTTGATATGGTTTCTGTAATCTTTCAACCAAGAATTTGTATTAGTTAGTGCCTGACTTTATGCTCTACCAAAAAGTCATCACCCAACATTAGTGGCTGAGAAATGTTTCAGCTGGCAGTCATTACTCAAGGTTTAACGTTTTTTTTTTCTTTTGGCAGTCTGATTGCTTTTACAATGCTGGATGGACAGAAGATATGCGTGAAGTTGTTAATTTCCTTCACCAAAAGTATCCAAAGGCTCCACTATTTACTGTTGGGACAAGCATTGGAGCAAATATTCTGGTATTCTCTTACCCCCCATCCCGGTATTACTGCATCTATTATCCAACAATTTGAGCTGAGCATTGACATTTTGCATATATTGCCTGTTTAGGTCAAGTATCTTGGAGAAGAAGGTGAAAGTACAGCTATAGCTGGTGCTGCATCCATTTGTTCACCATGGGATTTGCTGGTTAGTAACTATAAATGAATAACTTACCAAGACGTTTACACTTTTCTTTTTTTATTTTTGGCGCTTTATACTGAAATGCTTAACCATATGCACTTGAGTTTTGAGCACAATTCATTTTTGTTTCTGTTCCCTTACACACTAACTTCTGCTGTTGTCTAGTTAACCAACTATAAATGAACTCTACTAGTTCTTAGGTGTTGGTGTCACCATCTGGGTTTTCACAAATTTTGTATCATTGTATAATAATGCAGATTACCAACAGATTTATTCCGCGCAAGCTTGTGCAACGATGCTACAATAGAGCTCTTGCTATTGGTCTCAAAGGATATGCGAAGCTGTATGTACTTGCTAGCCTGTTTTCCAGAGAGTATTAAATAGTATAGTCTTTATATATGATTGTCTAATGTAATTTGTTTACTTCAATCGAAACACGAAGTTATGGGTAATTAACTTATCTTGAATGCCACTGTTTTGTTGGTACATTCCTATTTTTTTCTCGAACAACGCAGAAGAACTACGCGTCATTTCATTAAAAGGAGAAGAAAGTACAAAGGAGAGGAAGAAAGACCTCTCGAAGGCAACAAAGAGAAGAAAAATTACATAATTAAGATAAAACGACCAAACGAGCCAGCAAGTCTTTGAGACCCATGGCTCCCGCTAAATGCCACACATGGGCTTCTTGGGCAATGATCCATGCCATCTGAGATAAGCTAGGTGCTGAGCCATTGAAAATGCAGTCACATCTATGTTTACACAGCTCCCAAGCAACCAGAGCCACTAGTGAATTGATACATTGATTGATTGCCCAGGATGCTTTACCTTTTTTGATCTCCTCCAAGATGGGATGTTTTCGCTTCGTAATCAGTTAATTTTTTGCATTGTCGTACTTTTACAGACACCAACCAGTCTTGGCATGTCTTGCAAAGTGGGAAGCTATCACATCGGTATGCTTGTGGCACCAATATATTTTGTAGTAGTCATTCGCTAATGTGGTCCTTATTATAGTTGTGTAGTTTCCTGTTTGTATCAACAAACATTGAATTAGAGTTCATGCAAGTAGAAATTTGACTCCTTTTGAGTAAACTAGCTGTTCATACAAAAGCTTTGTGCTGATCTGTTCTTCCTTTTTGTTTTCTTTATCAGTCACGCTCAATCCGGGAATTTGATCGCCATGCCACTTGTGTTGTTGCAAAATATGAGGTATTCTTACTACTGCCAGAATCTGTACTGTTTGTTTATCTAAAACAAGAGAAGCATTCATATTTGATTGTGTAAAGTTCTGAGCACATCCAATTCCGCTACTCTTTCTACTACTCTTCCTTGATGAGTAGAGTTTCTAGCTTGTTTGAATGCAGTAAACAAGATATTTGATTGGAGTACAAATGTAACATCCCGAATTTTTGAGTTAATAAAGTGGCAACTTCCCCAATTTTCGTTCCAGTTAAATTGTCTGTTCCAAAATTTTGTTCTGTTCAAAATTCTTTCGTACCGAATTTCGTTTCGTCCGAATCCGAAATCCGTTCGTCTAAATTAATCCGGTGCCGAAATAATTTAGTCTGCGTAATTTTACGTTTGACTAAATTATTTTTCCGAATTTCTCTAATTAATTTTTCGGGTCTCTAAATATTTCTCCTAATTAATTTCTGCAGCCTTCCTAATTGTTTCATATTTTTCAATAAATTTCCAGATTTATTCCTAACCCTACCCATTTTAATTCCCTCCTATAAATACCCCCTCTCAACCCTAGCCCAAATCCCCATCTCATTTTTTTCCCATTTCCACGCAAGCCTCAATTTTCTGGCAACCGCCTCCCTCGCGCCGCCGTTCTCTCCGCTCATCCCTCGAGCCGCGCGCGTGCCAGAGTAGTCCTCGCCTGCTTCTTCGTTGGTTTCCGCGCGAGACCGCTGAGTACAGTGCCACGCTGCGTCGATCTCCGCGTCGTCCTGCAGCCGCCGAAGTCCCGCGTCGCGATCGTCTGCAGCCGTCCCCGCGAGACGTCGCCCTGCGCTGCACCGAGTTTTCGCGAGTCG
>BCLF01000011.1:1847809-1928032 GCA_001602275.1 Zoysia japonica
GTCGTCGCCTGTCGCTGTCGCTTGCACTGCGCGCGCGCCGACGCCGTTAACCTCAACTCTTCTGCGTCGCCTGCCCGCGTGTCATCTTCAACGTCGCCTGCCAGCCGCGTCGTCATCCGTTCGCGCGTCGCTGTCTGCTGCTCCCGCGCTCCGATTCCTGGGCCCCAAGCCGATCCGCTGGACCGAGCGCCGCTGGAAGTCCGCTGGACCGAGCGCCGCCTCCGCTGATTTGACCGATTTCTCAGTGCGCCCCGTCCGGTTCCTCCGATCTCCGATTTCAGCTCCGATTTCCAGAGACCCTCGGTGAGAACGATTTTCCCCTCTCTTAGATTCCTTTTTCATTTCCGATTAATTGTTAAATTAACTGCTAGTTTAATCTGTGATTAATTATTCTGCAATTAATTTATATCCTTGTGATCTCGATTGTCTACAATTTTTCGGGAATCCCGTTAGATTTCCGAGTAATCCCAAAATTGTTCCGTTAATTAGTCTCGTCTCGTTTGTCGTGTAGAGTTGTTCCGGAAAATGTTTTGCGCGCGTTTAGTCTAGTAATTTCGATTTAGATTCAAATTCCAGTTCTATTCTTTGTCGCGTAATTAGTGTCTAATCCCTGTTGTTCGTGTTGTGATTAGCTGCTGTCCCTGAGGAGGAGTTCTGCGAGCCCGATCAGTTCGACGATCCGGATCTCGACTTCGATCCCGATTTGCCAGGCAAGCCGCGTTCTTTGATCACTTTGTTTCCAGCATTTTAAACTACATGTTTTGTTTGCAACCTTAATTTGCATGCCAACTATTTTAAAATGTGTTAGCAACATTCCTAAGCCGTGCCTGTTTACTGTTCCATAAATATTAACCCTAGGATTGCTTTAGTACATTTACTTTTACTTTTATGCTTAGTCATGCTTAGTCGCATTTATTTTCATCTCACACCTATCACTATAAAATAGAATTTATGTTAAATGCTTTTAGAACTGTGCTTCAAATGTGTGAGTATTGCAAATAACTATACATAACTATTTAGCGGGGGCAGGTTGGAGTATGAGGAGCTAGGGGACTTTTGGGAAGTCCCTGTGGGCGTATCTGTTGCGGGTACAACGGGAAGATCCGGGCTGGAATTTTCCTTGAGACTTGTTGTTGGCGTTGAGGTTGGAGTTGGTGCCTGCCCCGGCAATTAAAGACCGAGTCCTTCGAGCCTTGTACGCTCAGTTGAC
Organism: Zoysia japonica; assembly: GCA_001602275.1. NCBI lineage: Eukaryota > Viridiplantae > Streptophyta > Magnoliopsida > Poales > Poaceae > Zoysia > Zoysia japonica. Next base: position 1,849,020 of record BCLF01000011.1, read on the forward strand.
AACCATGCACACCATGTTACCCTATATAGGCAGTTGGCTTGATCTTGAAGCTTGCTGATACTAGTTGTTTATCCGTGGGTTGGCGGTGTAGTGTTAGTATGGTGTAGAGCTTTGACTCCCAACATTTGATCGAGATACCTCACCTAATTAGTGGTAGGCTCTTCACAGCTTTAAGACCCGATTGCGTAGGCTTTTGGGATCCCTATCCTGGAGGACGGATGACGCCAGTTAAAGCTTGTGGACGGGTCTTGTGTGTTTGTCGGGACTACGACAGTAGTTTCCGATGACGCATCTCGTGGGTCTAGGTGCATAACCTCTGCAGAGTTTTAGTCGATGCGCATTGCCACGTCCTTTTGAAAGGACACCCCCTGAGTTGTGCTCCTCGTTGAGTAGTTTTGTTTTTCTTCCTCCTCTCCTTTTCCAAATGTTTTTGACTCCGGCCTTTGAGCTGTGGCCGAGTGTGGAGATTACATCGGCATTAAAATGAACCCCCGTCCGAGATAACGGAGATCTCTACGGGGCAAGATAATAAAATTTGACAAGTTTGAAAATAAAGCTTTCTTGCATACTTTAAATAAAATAAAATGTTTTAAACTTGCATTTAGCACTTGAGCCATGCCTTTATCCTTGAAACCATTTTGCATGCATACATTATTGTTAGGTAGTACGTGGTTTGCTGAGTATTCGTACTCACGGCTTTCTAATTTGTTGTTTTCAGAGGATACTCTCAGCTTCGACTTCGACTACGTCTCTGACGGCCCGTGACGTCCGCTCCTGCGCTCGAGTTAGCCTGTGTGGAGGAGGTTCGCTACTGCTGCCACGTTGATGCTTCTGCTGTTGCTTTTGTCGGATTCACGATAGTGATATATCTGCTCTGAGATATTTTCGGCCTGCGTGCCGATGGACCCCCTTTGGAGGATTTTATTCTAATAATTTCACTCTGATATACTATTTCCTAATTTGTTTCTTGTTTAATATTTCTGTTATAGTTTTTTGATTGATCGCTTGTGATATCGTGATTGCCAAACTCCTAGGATTGGCAATGTCACGTGAGATCGGGACTTATCGAAAGGTAAGTGAAAACCCGGTCGTTACAACAAATGGATTGTGAAATGGAGATGGAATTTTGAAATATGTGGTTATGATGATTCATCTAAGTGGCAACTCATTGACTGTTGGGATTCAAAACATTACAATTTATTTTGCGAATGCGTAGGAGATCTACGCATCATTTCATTAAGCAGAAGAGAAAGTAAAGTACAAAAGGAGGGGAAATAGCCCCCACCCACCCCCCCCCAAATAACACACACACAAATAGCAAGACAAGAAAACAAACACCTAGGCAAACCAGTTGCGCCACACCACAAAACAAAAAAGGTAAGTTACTGAAGGTACCTCCAGGGAAAACAACTCTTGCAGCCGTGATGCCCCTGCCTGGCACCAGAGATCAGCTTCCTGCTCAACTTTCTGCAACACAACAGATGTACTTGGCTGAATCCATTGAAAACACAGTCATTGCGGTGCTTCCAAATTTCCCAAGCAACCAAGATAAGCAGCAAGTTGAAGCCCCTTCTAAACTCTTCATAGCATTCAAACCAAAATCCCAAACCATTTGAACCAAATAACACCTATTACTCCCTTCAGGTTTTAAATTAATGGCGCTAGGAGCCTAGACAACATATATTGCTCATTTTGACCTAAGTTTGCCCTACACCATCAATTAAAAACTAGAGGGAGTACGGACCATGGAAAGCTCTCAGCATGAGGCCATGGAAACATAATTTTTTTCAAGCTCTTCATAGCATTCAAACCAAAATCCCAAACCAGTTGAACCAAATAACACCTATTACTCCCTTCAGGTTTTCAATTAATGGCGCTAGGAGCCTAGGACAACATTTATTGCTCATTTTGAGCTAAAAAGTTTGCCCTAGACCATCAATTTAAAACTAGAGGCAGTATGGACCATGGAAAGCTCTCAGCATGTAGCCATGGAAACATAAAAATAGTATAAGTCCTAATGATAGTGCTATTTACATCATATAGTAGTCATACTCATATCAATGATAAAAGAGGAAAACATAGAGCAGGGGAACTAAAAATTTAGGAGGCCATTTTAAATTGTATGAACCATGGTTATCAAACAGATTGCCCCATCCAGAAAAGCCTACATCAATGGTGTTTACTCTATTCTATTGTTGGGCTGCTGAGTCAATCACAACCAATAAACTGTGAAAATTTGAGCTTATGGGGTTGTTTACAGTATTTATGGCTTTAATAGTAACATGGACGTCATGCACATGGTTGTGCCTCATGATGGAACATAGAATGCTTGAACTGCATGCTGCTTATGGAGGAGATAGATATATTAGCAGTTCAGGTAGTCCTAGTGATTGCAGGTTTATATTTGTAGAATGTTTACATTTACAATTCAGAACACTTAACATGAATCAACAAAACTGCAGTTGGTTTGGGTTCCAACTAGGGTGAAAACGGGCCGAAGAAAAATGAATTAAAGATAGTGAGGGCCGGATCGGACTAAATTTCTAGTATTCATTTTTGAACTAAAATTTAATAAGGGCTGATTTAATTTGTGAAAGGATCCATGGCCGAGCCCTTTTATCACCCCTCGTTCCAACAGAATTGTTGAGCCAGAGATGAGAGAACTTAATGATATAACTGAAGAATAGTGATATGTTGTCTAGTCACTTTGATGTTATCTAATTTTAGAAAATGACTTCCCTGAAATGAGTAATTTTTTCAGACAGTAGACACGTTCTACCGCAGGTGCAGCAGTGCAAACTATATTGGTAATGTGTCAGTTCCCTTGCTTTGTATTAGTGCTTTAGATGACCCCCTCTGCACAAGGGAGGTCATTCCCTGGGATGAATGCAGTTAATCAATATGTTGTGAAAACTCACTTTTCTTAATATTTCTTTTTTTTTCTTTTCATTGATGTGGTCCACATTTTGGTGATTTAGAGCAAACAAAAACATTGTGTTGGCAACTACTCCTAATGGTGGACATGTTGCTTTCTTTGAAGGTCTAAGTGCTGGAAGGCTATGGTATGTTGTTTTGGCAAAAATATTCTAGCATGGTTTCTGTACAGAAGAAACTAATATGGGGTATTAGTATGTGCAAGTGCGCACATTAAATTGTTTACAAATTTCATTTGCCAGGGGCAGGGACAGGTTGTGTCGTCTAGTTTTTTTTTTCAATTTGATTTTCACTTGCTTCTCATTGTTAGCTTATGATGTGACTCGAGTATGTATCTATTTAAATGCTCTGTAGGTGGGTGAGGGCTGTCTCCGAGTTCCTCTGTGCTTTGCTCGATGGTCCCTGCATGCATCAACAAAAGGTGGTGATTGATAGTTTACCTATCAGCCATTGGTGACTTAATATAACATGATATGGGTTCATTGCAGGCACAAGAGCGTGGTTTGCACACTTCATTGGAATCGTCAATTGACAAGAGTCCATATGTGAATTTCATGGAAGATGGAATGGTAGCTGCAGTAACAAATGATGGTCATGACAATGATGACATGGCAGCCATGCAACATAGTGAAATTACTGCAGAAATACAGACTGAGCATGGCAGTGTTGAGAATAGAAACAGCTCAGAAGGGAATGTGGTGCCTAATACAGACCGTGGTGAATCTCAAGAACAACAACTAGTCGCGGATAAAATCTGTCATGCCATAACTCCTGTCAAGAGATCTCTGAACCAGCTTGCTCTATCGCAGGGTAGATCAGTTTGGTTGCTTGCCTACTTTGCCATTGTAACGTCATGGCCATTTCTCCGCACCCTGGGTTTTTCGTTGTTTAGGGAAAGGTTCAGTAATGTTCTGACAGCTAAGAAGCTATAGAAACTGTAATAACTTGACCTACACGAGTTTGTTTCAGTTTTGGTATGTAAAAATTCGTAACAATCAATAACTTCTGCAAATAATGCTAGGAAAATAGCATTTGGAAAGTGCTGTTTGGATTCATGGAATTACGGGTGGGAAAGAGAACTGGAAATGCAAAGAGAAAATCGTTCATTTTTTCATCTTAGTAAATATTAGCTTTTTATTCATTTTTTAATTCCAATCCCACTTTATATTTCCCACTACCCAAACGCCACCTGAAATGCTCCTTTCTTTTTGTGCTGGCTATCAAATACTCCGTATTTCATAAGAAACATAACTTAATGCCAACACTTCTGCAAAGTCATCATATAGTACATCAACTATTCATAGTGCCTTTTTTTTTTTGAGAATCCAATTCGTAGTGCATTTACAAGCCAAAACAATACTTAAACAGATGTCAACTCTTTCTTTTCTGTGCTATTACAGACTTACAGCTCATGATCAGCAACAACAGCAACACACCCCAATTTCTAGTGCTCTCAGCACTTTTACAGTTCTTGATTCCAGGCATGCTCCTGAGATGCAAGCCTCAGTGAATATCAACGTCCCTAAGTACTCAGTTCTACCGAAATAGAAATTTATCAGTCCTGCTTGGCTTGAGCAAGTTGAGCCCGATGCCTAAGCTCTGCTCTCTTCCATTTCACCATCATTCGGCATAATGCAATGAGGGTGCAAACCTGGAATTAACAGAAAGATTTGAATATAAATAGCATAAACTGAATTGTGAAATGTGAATATGGAGCAGATTATAGTGAGCAACTTTTACATCAGGAAAGGCAGTTTTTACTTACCACACTGATAATAGAAACAAAGATAAGGGGCCCAGACCAGACCACAGAGATGAAAACTCCAGCACGATCGAAATAATTCTGACTTGCAAAGTTCTGCCAGTGCTCTCCAAGGTATTTGTTCATCTTTTCAGCCATATACACACCTGAATCTGCTCAAGCAAATCATGAACCCAATAAGAACGGGAGCAAATGAAAAGATAAGTGGATTCAATGCTTTCTAGGTATCTCCCGCATGAATCCATATCACCGTTAATTATTCATTTTTCTCCAAAATCAGAGGAATATAGACCAAAATGGCCTAAAAAGTTTTCTAGATGACAGTAAAAATGGACTCCAGGAGCACACAATATACCATGGTCCCTCTGTTGTGGCAACTGGAATGAATTATTCCTTCTATTGGGGAAGGAAACATTTCATTTTGGTTAAGTGACTGAAATATAAAAAACAGTGTCATTATTGTTAAATTGTTAAGCCTGTTAGCAGATAATATTTCATATTTGACAAAATTAGAATCAGCCTTTTCCCCTTCAGATCCAAATCAAATGGCACCAACGCATAAGAGCTAAAGAAAAAGGACACCTGGATCCATATTGTCTAAACGATATCTCAAGCTAGGAATCTAATGAAATTGGAAAGTTTTGCTGCTAATCGAACCATAGACTCGTTCTCTCAACAACGATTCGCTAGTCCAGTTATCTTCAGGACACATGGAACAATAGAATTCACAAGCAAGAAACAGCAAGAAGAGCTGGAAGTTGGCGTTACTGAGTCAAACACAATTCTGAGTAGTTTTCAGTTTAGTTGCTCTTTAAATGCTTCGAAAGAAATAGTATGGGTATGATATAATTTTTTATTACATAAAGTTTTGGGATATACTCCCTCCGGTTTTTAAATTATTGACACCGTTGACTTTTAACATCAACTTTGACCATTCGTTTTATTCAAAAAATTTGTTCAAATGTTTAAAATTTTGTTACTATTTAATTCATCATTATTGAAATTTAAATCACAATTAATAATTTTACACATTGGAACAAATTTTTTGAATAAGACGAATAGTCAAAGTTGATGTTAGAAATCAATGGTGTCAATAATTTAAAACCGGAAGAGGTACTTGAATGTTGCTATGATAATTACCAACCTATAAAACTGCTGCAAAAATGTGACTGATTATCTTCATTAGCAGCCATGTGCTGTAGGAGAAGAGGTGACTAACAACAAGGTTGCGATGCGATCCTTTGTAATACAGAAATTTCGTAGCAACCATATAAGAATTTAATAGAAAAAACCAGTTTCATATAAAAAATACAGCATGTAAAAAAAAATGAAAATTCCTTCTATGGCCTCAAAAATTTCACCAGTTCCTTTTATGGCCTTTTTTTTTAAATGAACTTCACTTTGAGGACCAAATTTTGATTTTCATTCCTTTTATGGCCTTTCCGTCAATTGAGACACTTAACGGTGTTATATGAGGGTTTTGAAATTCCCATTTTACCCCTGTTTTGATTTTCTCAATAATATTCCTCTAATGACTCGTCAATTGTTGGACGTTTTCTCAGGCAAATCTGGATTATTCGGTCAAGGGTGGATAGCAGGTAAAGAAATCTTGTAAGGCTGTGGCCTGTCTGCTCATTATGTGGCATGAGCATTTGGCATGTATGCCTAAGAAACAGTGCACCCTTTTTTGTTTCCCAATTTCTAATGATCTTGGATCAGATGAATGCAAAATATCACAAGCTATACCATGTTATCAGTGTACCTAGATGATTAGAACAAATTAAAATATTACATGATTTGCATCTCTTTTTTCATGGCTTCAATGTCTGTTCTCTATGCCTGCATTATGTGATAGTTGTAAATAACTCCAACTACAAATATTATAAAAGAACAAACAATGCAAAAGGAAGATACAACAAAAGGGATACCGTATACAGTCTTTTTGAATATCTCGTCTTTCAGAAACTTCAGCAGATTATGTTTAGTAAATTTAATGCTATCATTGTAGCAGCAGCAAAAGCAAGAAAAGCTGGATATCTAAGCAGAGTGTTCCATAAAAAACATTGAAAATTTGCTATCTTCTTGTAACACATGGGACTTATTTTTTGAGGAAGTATATAAATGGTTGGGACACAGCTTTATTAGCGTAGAGAACTTGCTCTCTGCTAAAACATGTTTGAATGTTGTGTCATTTTACTTACCTATTCCACGTAGCTGTTAAATTTATTTGCAATCACATCGACACACATTTCTTACACTGTATTATTGCCATGTACAAAACAGCAAATTCTAAAGTGGCTGAATGCGTAAATGCCTAATCAAGGATATGGTACATACTCGAAGTTGCACACACTAAAATATAGATATGCTCGTAGTAGTTTAACTAAGATTGCACCACTTGTTTACTTCGGTTTCTCTTTTCAACAGCTTACACACAAACACACATACATCAATTCCTCTATACTACACCAGGCTACAGAGTGTTTTGAAATCGAGAGAAAGAAGTTCTCTCCTAAGACAATAAGCTCAATCAAAGAGAATACACAGACTCTGAATCACAAGTTCTCCCAATGGGTGAGGATAAACGATCAGTCAAGAAAAGTTGTGGATTCCAATTCCAATCCCATTGTTACATCAGAGTGAGATCAAGTCATATCCAACAAATTTGTCTACTGATTTGATGAATAGAACATCTAACAATCAAACAAGCTGACAGCCTGACAAAATGGTGACGATTAGTCTCTTACTCTCCACAGTCCACTAATACGACGGAGCCACTGGAATTAGGACGCAGCCAAAATAATTTATCAACCGGCAGTCACTTATTAGAGACAAATTGTTTTGGAAAATATACCTTATTCTTCAGTGTGAGCAGCAACCTCTTGGAGAAGGGATCTGCGGGAATGAACCTCAGATCAGAAGACGAAAAGGAGTGCCAGACGTCGGCCTTCACGCATATCTCCAAAGCCATGGCGACGGCGTGCGAGGTGCTTTATTGGATTGGGAGCACGGCAGAAGCAAAAGGCTGCATCGCCTGCGGCTTCGCTTGCATCGGTGTCAAGATCCAGTATAATCCCCTCGTCAAGTGTGGCGGCTACCTCGGCGGCGGAGAGGTGGGCTGCGCGAGGGCGGCCGCGTCGAAATGGGGATTGAAGGGAGTCAAGAAGGGCGGCGCACTGCTGGAGAAATAGATGTAAGCTCGCACGCCGTTGGTGAGCCATCGGACGGCTGAAAAGAAGATTCTGACGTGGCACAATGTCGTTTTGAAAATCCGAGCGGTTTTAGATATAAGAAGATTAATGTGTGAGTGCTCTGATCAGGTCGATCATGTCATTGATACTTTGCTTGCTTGTATAAAGTCAACTAGTTGATCGCGATTCTGCGATCACTGAAGATTAATGGAACCTATGTTCATTTTTTTTATAAAAAAAATCTTCTAAACACACGGATATCAAAAGAGGTGGTGACAAGCAAAGAATGACGTGAGCAGAACTTCAAAATTTTTTTACGAGTAGTAAAACTTTTTTACGGGAGCATGGGGCGCCCTCCCCATCTATTGCACAAGGGGGCCCTGCAAATGTATGAGCCGTCGCGCGGAGCCGTTGGCGACGGCGATCCGAGGGTGCGGGGGCTTCCCCGCACATACGTGCCACATGAGAAAATTCGTCATGAATTACGAGTCTGGGTGCTCGGTGCTCCTGCAGTTGGGGTAGGAAGCTTCGCAGCTCAGTCCATCCCCAAATAAAGGCGAAGTTTTTCAGAGCTTCAGCCATTGTACAACCACAATTATGCCCCCAGTCTTCTTGAGGATCTTTTGCCCAGCCCGCAATTCATACGGCGACTTATGGGCAAAGCTGAAACCAATTCTTCCCTTTGTTGTTAAAGGGCACCAAGCAGAAGCAGAGCCACGGACATCGAGTGACATGTACTGATACATGAGTGCTTGGAGCATCTTTTTGGCCCTCCCGTGGCTGCTGAGAGTCATGGAGTTTAGGTTTGGAAAACGATCAAAACTTCACGAGTACTATCAAAATTTGGGGTGTGTTTGATTGAGCTGTGAGTTGTGTAAAAGCAGCTGTAAAATATAAACTGTGAAAAAGCTAAAAAATATTTGGTTTAAGGTAGCTGTGAGATTGTGAAATTGTAAGATAATGTATGTATATATAATAATTATAATTATATAATTATAATATAATTATAGTTATATTACATAATTATAATTATATTAATATATAATTGTAATTATATTATATAATTACATACTCTATGTAATATAATTATATATAAACATAATTATGTAAAATATATAATTTTAATAAAAGTATAATTATAATTACGTAATATATATAATTATAATTACAATTATGTAATATAAAATTATATATAATTTTAATTATGTATTACTCCTATGTAAATATAATTATATTATATAATTATAATTATATTACATAATTGTAATTATATATTACATAATTATAATATAAATATATATAATTATTATTATATATAATAATAATTATGTATTATATAATTACCTATAATTATAATTGTATTATATAATTACAATTTTATAATATAATTATAATATATATAAACTGACGCTCACAACCAGTAAAAACAAGTAAAGACCTGCTTTTGCTTTTGAACTAAAAAAAGTTGCTTTCGCAAAAAAACTTTTATAAAAATTCATCTGTTTGGTTGAGTTTGTGGCTTTTGTAAAAGCCTCAACCAAAGAACCCTTGGTACCTCTGATCTTCCTGTGGCTGCTGGCCACCAAGCGTTCCCTCGGCAGAGCTTCAGCCAAGCGCTTAAAGTCCAAAGACGCATCCTTATCAGTAATGTCAGCATTAACTGGGAAAGAAACTGGGAGCTGCGTCGCTTCTAATAGCTTCTAGTGCTGGCTGCTAGGTGCTATCTCATCAATGCTGAATGGTCATGAGGAGTAACAACATGATAACGATATGAAAAAATTGTTCGAAAAGAATACGTACGTAAAAAAAGCAAACAAGCAAATGGCTTGGCGGGGTAAGTACTAGGAAACTACTTGGGTGTTGCATCAGATCAAAGTCCAATAAATTTCAGTGGACTTTTTGTCTGCTTAATTGAAAGTGCAGATCTCTCCTCTTAAAAAAAATAAAAAGATCTGAAAAAAAATATGTGGCTGGGAGCGAAGTGAAACAGAGAGAAACACATGCGTCGGATGTCCATTCATAAACTGAATCAATTTCCATAAATAGTGGAGCTAGCTAGGATATCGAAATCCATATGCATAATGCAACCCACGTCTTCACCTGCCATGTCGACAAAGCGTGCTCAGGGCCACGAGGAGCCGCCTATGGCCACAGAAGAGCTGCTCCAAGGCCACCTCCAGCTCGGGCACCACGCCATGGCCTTCATGAAGTCTGCAGCGCTCTTATGCGCCATGAAGCTTCGCATCCCCGATGCCATCGTCCACCATGGTGGGGCCGCCACCCTGGATGACCTCGTTATCGCCACTAAGCTACCTCTGTCCAACCTCCCCTTCCTCCACCGTCTCATGCGAGCACTTACAACCTCAGGCATATTCGCAATTCGCCATCGTCGCCCTGAAGGCCAGGGCGACAGCGCTACTATTGATGAGCCTGCTGCCTCTCCTCTCATGTACGAGCTCACTGCAGCCTCTCGACTGCTTTTGACAGGTGTGTGTTGGAATAAACCACGCCATATTGTGCGAGGCGTGAAACTGTGTGTGTTGCGTGGGTGCGTGCTGCGTGTGTGTTAGTAGATTAATTAGTTGGCCGCGTGTTTAGGGAGACCAAGTCAAGTGCTAGTGGAGAGTGGATCCGATGCCTTGCATGCAGCCATGCAGTGAATTTGTGGTGCTCGTGCATGTGGAGAGAGAGAGTGATTAGTGGAGCTGATCGTGCGCTAATGGCCGGGTCGTGCGGCCGGATGTGATGGTAAAGCTGTTTGATGGGCAGTGCGTGTGTGTGGCTATTTAAGTTGTTGTTATCTGGTGGAGTAAGAAGACAGTGTGTGTCGGAGTGTGCAGTAAAATATAGTGAGAAACATAGTGGGGCTCTTCGGCTCTGATGCGCAACGCTGAAACTAAAAGTGTGTCAGTGTTCTCCCTCTTGTTTCGGTGATAGTGAGAGAGAAATATAAGAGGCTGTACTTGTGAGTGCTGGTGTGCAACACGTGAATTCTTGTGTCTACTGAAATTTTTTTGCATAGTGGGGCTCTTCAGCTCTGATGCGCAACGTCGAAACCAAAAGTGTGTCAGTGTTCTCCCTCTTATTTCGGTGATAGTGAGAGAGAAATATAAGAGGCTGTGCTTGTGAGTGCTGGTGTGCAGCACGTGAATTCTTATGTCCACTGAAAATCTTTTTGCATCCTTGTGCTTTCGAGCTTTGTGGGTGCATGTGTTCAAAAGCGCTAAGCTGAATGAGAGAGTTGGGTCAACAATTGGTATTCAGAGTATTAGGTTGAGTTTTTGCAGCCATGTCCGACAGTGGTAAAGGTGTCGACGGCAAGCTCGTTTTGCAACAAGTGAAAGAGGTGAGGGTGATTCTCTGTTGCTCCACGTGTCATCGGAGAAAATGAAGATGGTTGTGTTCGTGTGGAGGCGAGGCATGCGGAAGTGGCTACATCAAGTTGGAGACTGTAGTGATGGCCGGGATGACGACGGCGGCGGCAGTGGTGGCTTCAACTCCGATAAAGAGAGCGTGCGGAGGAAGACCAGCTCCCCACGATATGCGACGACAAGCCGATGGTGCGGCAATGTCGTAGTTTAGGGGAAGTATGTTGCAATAAACCACGCCATATTGTGCGAGGCGTGAAACTGTGTGTTGCGTGCGTGCGTGCTGCGTGTGTGTTAGTAGATTAATTAGTTGGCCGCGTGTTTAAGGAGGCCAAGTCAAGTGCTAGTGGAGAGTGGATCTGATGCCTTACATGCAGCCATGCAGAGAATTTGTGGTGCTTGTGCATGCGAAGAGAGAGAGAGAGAGAGTGATTAGTGGAGCTGATTGTGCGCTAATGGCCGGGTGGTGCGGCCGGACATGACGGTGAAGCTGTTTGATTGGCAGTGCGTGTGTGTGTGACTGTTTAAGTTGTTGTAATCTGGTGGAGTGAGACGACAGTGTGTCGAAGTGTGCAGTGAAGTGTAGCGAGAAACATAATAGGGCTCTTCGACGCTGGTGCGCAATGCTGAAATCAAAAGCCGAAACCAAAAGTGTGTCAGTGTTCTTCCTCTTGTTTCGGTGACAGTGAGAGAGAAATATAAGAGCCTGTGCTTGTGAGTGCTGGTGTGCAGCAGGTGAATCTTTGTGTCCACTGAAATCTTCTTGCATCCTTGTGCCTTCGAGCTTTGTGTGTGCATGTGTTCAAAAGCGTTAAGCTGAGTAAGAGAGTTGGGCCAACAATGTTCTATATAAATTACTACTACCTCTATTCCAAAATTACTACTACCTCCATTCCAAAATTAATTACATAGAATTTTTTATTCTCAGATTAGCTATACATTAGGAAATAAAAATTAATTAAAGTGTAAAAAAAATCATATTCTAGTACTTATAAAAAATAATTCTAACTAAGCAAAGTATATCTTTTGTAGTGGGTTCTACACGACTGGGTGATGACAATTGTATCAATATATTAAGGCAATGCAAAAGGCAATCAGTCACAGCAAGGAGACGCAAGTTTTGTGCGATATTTATTTCATGAACATTGTTACTGGCGGGGCTGAGCGAGAGGAGCATGAGTGGAGAAGGATTTTCATAGAAGCTGGATTTAGCGACTACAAGATCACACCGATACTTGGCATTCAATCTGTAATCGAAGCGTACCCTTGACTCCTTGAATGGGATAACAATCGTGGTGCCTGATAGAAAAAAAGTTATATACGTGTATCTTTACGTAAGTTTTAAAAACAAACTTCCTTCGTTTTTAAATTGATATCGTTATTGACTTTTAATCTCAACTTTGACTATTCGTTTTATTAAAAAAATTCGTTTAAATGTGAAAAATTTTAAGTTGTAATGTAAATACCTCTAATGATAAATCAAATTATAACAAAACATTTGATATTTATTAAAAAATTTGAATAATACGAATGATTAAAGTTAAAATTAGAAGTCAATGATGAAAACAATTAAAAAACAGAGAAAGTACGTCGGATGGCTCACTAGGTCTGTTGAATAAATGTATATTTCGATTATGTAGAAATGAATAAATGTATATTTCGACTATGTGGAAATGAATAAATGTATATTTCGATTATGTGTAAGAATCAGCAGAATTTGCGAAGACAACAACAGGTGCAAGGCTGTCGGATCGAGGACCGACAGTTCCAGGCGAGCACGGTTGAAAAACAGAGCCTCTGAAACCTACCCTTCCCTGAATTATTGTCAGGTTTACTAGCGCTCTCTCTCTTGGACTGATGCACTCTCCAGAGCCTTCACGTGCAGTCCTAGTCCACAGATAATTTTGAGTACTTAGTGGTATTAGCTTGGGCCTTAGCCTTGGTCCCGGGACGTAAGCATGCGCAGAACATTAGATGGAGGCTTGCCACGAACTTGTGATGGATGTGATCAACGTCAAAATTGCATCGACAGTACATGCCCAAAGTAAGTTGGCAGATCATATTCAGTAACAGCAGGTTTGAAAAAAAAAACAGACATTTCGTGGTGCAGAAGACTCGATCATTCGTAGCCATGGTTGATGTATCTTCTCGCCCTGCTAATTAAGCAGAACACTGGCAACCTACCTACAGCTTCTGTAGACGAAAACAAAGATTTGAATCAGTAAATCTCCTTGAACATAAACAATAGTAACATAAAACCAAAGGTTGCCATGTGACTCCCAGCTTAGTTCAACTCGAGACAAGATTGAACAGAAGCGCACGTGGCAGCGCAGACTATGATCGGACAAAGACGCGGCAGCCCTTGCTGGACTTCTCGGCGCGCCGGTACGGCGGCGGGACAGCAACGGGGTACCAACCGGAGGGCCGAGTCAGGCGTACGGCCAGGCCACGTCGCCGGCGACAAAAGTTAGGCGTCTCTGTCGGGGGGGGGGGGGGGGGGGTCCCAAGAGGCTACAGTTCAGGGACGCCTACTCCATGGGGCAGTCGTTCACACGGTGAAGCGAACGTGTCATACTGTCATCAAGCGGCGGATGGCGAGGCGACGGCGGATCGCACCCGTCGATTGATGAAGTGGGACGAATGGGAGCAGGGCACGTAGGTGCCACTGCTTTCTTCTTCCAGGGACCTCTCGAGGTCACGCATTAAGCCAGCTACTAGCCACTAGCGTCAAGCGTCAAGCGTAGCAGTGCACTCATGCATTTCTATAAATGGCCGTGCCCGGCCATTTGTAGAGCAGCAGCTCCAAGCATTCACACTTGAAGTTAGTGCTAAGAACGTCTTCGACAGAGAGAGGCGACCATTCGTCAGAAGAGGAAGGATTTCGCCAACGAGGATGTCTCTGGTACGGCTCTTGGACACGCTGGCCTTCGACACATGGAGGAACCCCTTCAGCATCTTCGGCACGACGGTGGCCGCCGACGCGTGGCTGGCCAGCGATACGTCGGCGTTCGCCAACACCTACATCGAGAGCCGGGACACTGCTGGGGCGTACGTGTTCAGTGCCGCCCTCCCGCCGGGAGTGAAGAAGGAGGAGGTGAAGGTGGAGGTGGATGAGGGCAACGTGCTGGTCATCACCGGCGAGCGCAGCGTGCGGAGGGAGGAGAGGGGCAACCGGTGGCACCATATCGAGCGCAGCTGCGCCACGTTCCTCGGCAGGTTCCACCTGCCTGACGACGCCATGGTCGACGGCGTCAGGGCGGCCATGGACGGCGGCATGCTCACGGTCACCGTCCCCAAGGGTGGCGCCGCCGCCGGGAAGCCGGAGGCGAAGGCCATAGAGGCTGGCACATGCTGATCGTTGCGGAGGTCGCTCTGTTCTTGCACGCTGTTGATGGGTAAAACGTATAGCATCGCACGTCGTGCGTCTGAGACTAGCGGCTGATGTATCGCCTCGATCTCCAATTCGTGCTTGGTAAATGAAAATCAATTTAAGCTGTGATAGATCTCTTTCTGTAATTTCTTGGCGTACGTGTGTATTTGAATTCTGAAAGCTTTCACGCGAAAATAATTAGACCTCAGTTTTAAATTATTGACATTGTTGAATTTTAAAATCAAATTTGACTATTTATCTTATTCAAAAATTTTATTTTAATATGTAACATTATTAACAGTGATTTAAATTTCACTAATGATAAATCAAATAATAATAAAATTTTATACATTTGAACAAATTTTATTATCAATAACATTATTAGTAACTATTTGATGTGAAAAAATGTTCAAATGTGCAAAATTTTATTATTATTTGATTTATTATTAGCAGAATTTAAATCACAACTAATAATTTTACACATTGAAACAAATTTTTTAATAAGACAAATGGTTAAAGTTGATATTAAAAATCAACGATGTCGTTGATTTAAAACTGAAGAGAGCAGTATGAATAAACTTTGGTATTGTCTGTTGACACTACTATAAAACTATTTATCCCAGCACATCCTACCTAGCTGTACAGATGGTTATTAATTACTAAGGGACTGTAAACACAGTCGTGGATATAAGCGTATACTCTCTCTGTTTTTTTAATTTAATTGATGTCGCCGTTCACTTTTAAATTCAACTTTGATCATTTGTTTTATTCAAATTTTTTTGATAAATTTCATATATGATTTATCATTAGAGATATTTGAATCACAACTTAAAATTTTATATATTTGAGCAAATTTTTTAATAAGATAAATGATCAAAGTTAATCATAAAAATCAATGACGACATCGTAACGAAGAAAGTATATCAACACTTTGTATAAATAAATTTATACGGGCGGTGCTCCTATAAGGAGCCATCTGCACGGTCCAAGTCCACCGCCTACGGTATGTTGTATTGTCATGTTCGCGTCTCTCCCTCTCATGCGGGCGCGCCCATGGATCTAGATAGTGTTTGGTTCAACTTTAGTAACAGTATCGTAATCGTAATCAAATACAGGTATAATCGAAATTAAAATTCAAACTTTGTTTGGTTCTGTTATGTAATATGTTGTTTGGTTGAGAAAAAATGTAATGTAATCAATTCAAATATAACATCAACTCCTTTCTATTTTCAACGCACAATATTTTTGTGACATACAAATCCAGATTAAACAAATTTCTCATCCGACAACTTAAAAGGTGAAAGCAAATCCAAATTAAAACACAAATTAGTTGGCATCAGATCTGTCATAATCCATCCAATTTAATTAGATTTCTCCTCTTCGATCTATGAACACTTACGACACACCTGGTGCATTCTATGAACACTTACAACACAACTGGTGCATTCCAAGAACAATTCTCCTTTGAACAATTGAAAACTGAAAACTGAATTAACAAAACAGTTGAAAAATGAAAACTGAACATTTCTCCACAGAACCATCGAACACTTCCAGTTTTATTTTGCAACTGAAAACAGAAAAAAGAACTAGTACATTCCACCGGCTTTGCTCGCTTCTAGAGGTCCATTCCCGATCCTGTTGTCCAGCTGCTCCCTGTGGCGGCACCAAGCACCAGCCCCATCGCTACATCCTGCAGAAGCCCCAATCGAATCAGGTGAGCCATACCATTTTAAACGATAAATCCAGATTGATCAAACCGTGTACAAAACGAGGGGATGGAACAGATTGAAGCGAAAATTGATCTGAATCGCATGAAATAAAGCAACCCTAAAGGCATCGAATTTGATCCGAGTGCTAGAAAAGGACAAGTTATTGAGGAAACACCCAGAAATTGCACGAAACTGAACGAATCCAGCCAGAGCGCAATCAGATCTCAACGCAAAGCATCTGTACCTTGGAGAGCGGAGAGATGAGGTCGCACGGTGCAAGGCTGGTGGGCTCGCTTCCCGAGCTCGAGCCAGAATTGTTCGCCGCCTCCTCATCGTCGTATTGAGCTGCAACAGCACAGCAAGCGTGAGGGTTTACCGGCAGCAGAAATGTGGCGCGCGGTGGGAGGGAGGGGAGAGGAGAGGGGTGAGCACGAACGCTTGGATGCAGTGACGGGGAGAAGACGATGCAGCGACGGCGGCGGCGGATCGTCAGAGTCGCGACTCGAATTGGTGCTGGTGTGACCGTGCGAGATAGAGATGGGGCGGTATCGATCTGATACCGATCGGGGAGCGCCTATTTCACTTTCCTACACCTCTGTATCCCATTACGTGGTACGCAATTCCGGTGATTCTCTAAACAAACTGAAGTAACGAATTCAATTCCCGCTGGTGACCTCCTGGATCCGTTTTTGCTCGTCAAATTCTGCTTTCTTTGCTCAGACTTTTTTTTAACTGATGGTGTTTAATTTGGGTGCTTTGTTTAATTGTTGCAGCAGCATGTACCTTGCTGAACCAAGAAGGGTTGTATCTGATGGATCTAGCTTGTCTTGTGCGGCAAAAATTGCAGGGTACTGCTCCTTTCGTTTACGAATATAAGTTATTTTAATATTTAAAAATTATTTTTCAATATATATTATTCTTATTTTTAATATATTTTTCTCTCTTTTTAATACATCTTTTCTATTCTCAATAAATTTATCTTTTTTTCTCATTTTTTGCATATCATATTTTTTTCACTTTTTAAATTTTTATACACAGATCTAAAATAACCTATAAATTGTTCTGTATTCTTGGCGTTGAGCTCACCGCGGTCTTCGAAGGAGAGGTGGAAGTGACTGCCAGGACCTCGACGCAGCTTCCGGACATCCATGAGCGCGTCCCTGGCCGTGGCACGCACGTCAAGCAGCAACCGATTATTTCTTTATTTCCAAAAAATTGTTTGTACGAACGGTGAACTTAATTGTACTGATATTATTTGTACAGTCCTTAATAGAGCCGCCTACATTAATATTATTTGTACAGTAAGTTTATATAAATACAAATCGTGATTTTTACAAACTCATAAATGCCAGTGAAAAAAAAAACTTGCCTGTAGCGATCCATTTAGATCCGCTTGCAGAAATGTTTTTTTTTATAGTGTGAGCCTCACCATTCTGCTATTTTTGAATAGGTACTTCTCTATTATTTTAACTATGAAATCTGAATAATTAGATAACTGTGATTAATTCTAAGCATTGTAACATATCTCTATTTATATATATGTTAAAACTTCTCATCTTTTGTGTAAACAACCATTTTAGTCATTGTATGAGCTCGTATATGTTAACATGTGTAACTGTATGTATCAGCTTGTAATATGTATTTTCTCTATTATGCTCTTAAAATATTTAGATAAAATAACTAGAAAATCTGCGAGGCAATTGCCGCGCTTTTCATGTATGTTTTTGTTGTGCACCCCTAGTTGAAGCAGTATATTTTAAATTTATTATTTAATAAATAGAAGTATAGTTGCCTTGATATAGATGATGAAGTTATATAAATATATACTTCGGTCTCAAAAACAAGTTGCTGATATAGTCTTTAAAGCATAAATGTGACCTTTATTATCTATAAAATATTTAATAAAAAGTAGCATCGGTACACTTTTAAAAAAGTATTTTTAAAACAAATTATTTCTAATTTTGTAATTTAATAAATAATAAAATTATTTCTAATTTATATTGGCAATGTTTGATTAAAACATTGCGTTTAAACCTACTATTTTTTTAGACCGGAGTTGTAAGTGGAAAAAAGATTAAATCTTAGTTCTCATAGTAATCAAGTAGCATTTTTAGGAGATAAAATAATTTAAGTTATCTAAATATATATTTTTATAATATATAAAGGTCTTTAACTGCAGCATATACTTGTAAAAGAATTATCCATAAAAGATCTATGTATAAGATTTTGGATGCTGAAAAGACCGGGCACATATTTTATGTTTTGTTAAGGACCTAAATGCAAAACTATCCGGAATTTTTGAGTTCAAAAACTATTTAGGATTGGTAGAAGGACAGAGTTGTAATTTATTTTTGATTTTATGAAGGGTCTAAAAGCAAGAGCTACAGAGGTATATCTAACTCTTTGTGCACCAGAGAGTTAATCTGACGATCTAAAATTTATTGATGATGTCACTTTAGATATTTAAAAAGAATTCAAAGACTTTAATATATAAAGTTTTTTTATTATTTCACTATCTATGCAAAGAACTGTGACAAGACAGCGTGTGGACCTGAAAAAGCTAGGGCAATGGCACGACTGTTTATGTCTGCTTTCGTCGAGTAGAAGCACGTTCTTACGTTGATTAGAGAAAGGATTTTTTTTAATACCTATCATTAGATTTTAATTCGATGGTTAATATTTTTTAAAGTGACGTGGATCACTATCCATGCAAAAGATTGTGACAGGACAGCGTGTGGACTAAAAAAGCTAAGGCGATGGCACGATCATTTATGTTGCTCTCGTCGAGTAGAAGCACGCTTCTACATTGATCGGAGAAAAAAAAATTTAATACTCACCGTTAAATTTTAATTTGATAGTTAATATTTTTTAAAGTAACATGATATAACGAGAGTCGAGAGAACGTACGAAGTTTTTAATATATAAAGATTATCAAACATGAATGGACGTGGGAGGTAGGGGCATGACGAGGCTTGTGCGGGAGGCCGCATGCATGGGCGCACGTGGACCACGTGGTAGTTATCACAGAATTGTCAGTGGCAGGTAGGAATGCAGATAGTACCCATTTGCATTTCTAATGACGGAGATCTCTCCTCTTAAAAAATAAAAAAGATCTGAAAAAAAAATATGTGGCCAGGAGAGAAACACGTGAGCCGGATATCCCTTCATAAGCTGAATCATTTCCCATGAATACTAGAGCTAGTTAGAATATTGGAATCTAAATGCAACACATCATCACACGCCATGTCAACAAAGGATGCTCAGGGGCACGAGGAGCGACCCATGACCACCGATGAGCTGCTCCAAGGCCACCTCCAACTGTGGCACCACGCCATGGGCTTCGTCAAGTCTGCAGCGCTCCTATGCGCCATGGAGCTTCGCATCCCCGATGCAATCGTCCGCTGCGGGGGGACCGCCACCCTGAACGACCTCGTTCTTGCCATTAAGCTCCCTACATCCAACCTCCCCTTCCTCCACCGTCTCATGCGAGCACTTACAGCCTCAGGCATATTCGCTGTTCGACACTGTCGCCCTGAAGGTCAGGTCGAAAGCACCACAGTTGACAAGCCTGCTGCCTCCACTCTCGTGTACGAGCTCACCGCAGCCTCTCGACTGCTTTTCACAGGCGTGGAAGGTGGCTCCAGTTTCAGCCTTTTCCCTAGCATTAGGACGTTCATAATTCCGAAACATGTGTCTACCATCCTCGGTATGCACGACTGGATCAAGCATGAGAGTGCCACCAATATGTCCACCTTGATGATGGCTGCCGGCGGCAAAGAAGTCTGGGAGAGGCTACTAGCCAATCCCATGGCCCGTGCCAGTTTCTACGATTCCATGGATGCTGATACCGGCTTCATTATGCATGCCATACTCAAGGATCACCCTGCCATCTTTCGAGGGTTCACCTCTCTTGTCGATGTCGGTGGGGGCCGTGGCACAGCAGCCGCTGCCATCGTGATGGCGTTTCCTAACATCAAGTGCACTGTGATTGACCTCCCTCATGTCATTGCAGAGGCACCCAAGGATGGTGCCAACGGGCTTTGCTTTGTTGCCGGGGATATGTTTGAGCACATCCCACCTGCTGATGCTATACTACTCAAGGTATGTTTCAAAGCATGTTTTTCTTCCCCTACATTGAAGTGATTATATTAGGTAAATTTTAAAACACATCAAAATAGCTGGGGACTGTCAATCTAAATAATTATTATAGCAATCAGTTTAAAAAGTAATGAGAGAGTTGTTTTTGAAACCAATACATACGATTATTTTCTTTTTATTTCCTCTTATAAAATTCGATGGCTAAGATCGATTTCTGGCCTTACTCCTAAGGGATATGAGATGAGCATTTGTTCTCCTTTAGCAGGGCTCTTATATTGACACATTGAAGAGCACATATTCCTTATATCAAAACGAGGTTCTAAGTCTCTATCAAGGCTTATAAATTATTGTTCTATAGAATAAAAGTAAATTATTTCTAAACAAGATCAATAATTATTGACCATTGTTTTTTATGCAAAATATTGCCCAACAATAGCACTCAGTTAAAATCCAGTGGCTATCTTGAAATTTTTTTTTTGAAATAAAACCATAGGGGTGAACCCCTGGTACTTTACTAAAAAAAGGAACAAAGAAATAAAACAATTTACAGCAAGAAACGAGTTGATATGAGAACAGAAACTGGCAAGAGCCACAAAACAGAAGGGGGCACTCAAACCCCTGCCCGAAGAGAGAGACTAAGGACAGCCAAACGATGTGGCAAGGTCCAATCCTTCAGTCGATCGACAAGCATGTAGGACGGTGATTTCTACCCACATGTTTTTGGGATAGCAATTTCTCTTTTAACGACTGCTTTTCTGTCGTTAAAAGATGATATAACGATAGAAAGTTAGTCGCTAAAAAGATTTATTGACAGATCTATTTATAAAATAGGAATTAACGATTAACCGACTGTGAGAAAGTTTTAACAACGGACCGTCCAATGTTAATTGTGAATCTTTAGCGACTGATTTCCGATGCTAATTATGAGTTGTGGTACAGTGCAAACCATAAATATGGGCAGAAATTTCAAGTTATTTCTAGCTAGAAATATTGCTTTAGTCAAGGTGTGTCGAGCTATATTGCCTTCGACTTCATGGGTAATGCCCATGCTACATCCTCTGCTACATCACATGAACACTAAATTTGGAGCTAAGGTTTCCAGATTATATAGAACAATATTGTTACCGGCAACGGAGGTCTATTTTTTATGATCTTTTCTTTTGGTGTTTATTTTTTTTTCTCAATCTCAGATTAGCTATGTAGAAGGAAATAAAAGGTGTTAAAATGTAAAATCATATACTAGTATTTATAAAAATATTTACTAATCCAGGTACATGTTTTGTAGTGGGTTCTACATGACTGGGATGATGACAATTGTGTCAACATATTGCGACAATGCAAAAAGGCAATCAGTCACAGTGAGGGAGTCAAGCAGAAAGTGATAATAATCGATATTGTAATTGGATCTAGGCCAAACGACGTGATATGCAAGGAAGCGCAAGTTTTGAGTGATATTTATTTCATGAACATTGTTACTGGCGGGACTGAGCGAGAGGAGCATGAGTGGAGAAGGATCTTCATAGAAGCTGGATTTAGCGACTACACAATCACGCCGCTCCATGGCCTTCCATCTGTCATCGAAGTGTATCCCTGACTCCCTCACTTACATTGTATGTGCCTGAGAAAAACATTGTATGTGAGTACCTTTACATAAGTTTAAAAACATGTGTCAGATCCCTCACCAAATCTGTGGAATAAATAAATATATATATATATTGATTTTATGAAAATGAATAAAATAAGGTCCAACTAGCTCTGTGCATTAGCATGTTATGCACATCATTCGGCGAGGAGTTGAGATCCACTGCCTGTACGGTGACATTGAGGTGCCGTTTGGCTTGATGAAAGTAGATTGGGTTAGGGAAATATTGAAGAAAGATCTTAACTATTCATTCATTCACTTCATGTATTTTAACCGTTCATTTATTTCTCAATTTCAATTACACTCCTCATTTTTTATTATCCAAACGCCACCTGAAGTCATACAGGATAAAGTTTGTACTTTGTTTTACTCGCTCCGACGTTCCCTGTGCGTTCAGGGTTCACAAATAAGCATTGTTCTGAAGTTAACAAATGTAGCAAATAAAATTGAATTTTCAGCATGGTCGGTCTGTGTACAAATTCAACGGCGATCATATCTACCCTCATCAATTGAAAGAAAGGTTTCAAAAGAAAAACGGCAGAAGCTGCGAAGACTTTTAAGCGAGATTTTGTCCATACTTAAAATAAAACGACTTTTTTACTCTCTCTATCTCATATTATGTCATTTAGTCTTCTTGAAGTTTTTCAAATTTATTTGTCATCCTCACATGCCAACATATTTTTTTCTACTCCCGTTACATTTTTATCTCCATCTATTTCATTCATGTTTTCAGCATATCTCATTTTTTTATCTCTTTAATTCCTGTGGTCAAATTTAAAATGAAAGTTAATTGTGATGGAGTGAGTATATTACTACATTCAAGTCGTCTTAAGATCCTGCTACATCAGAACTAAGTTGATCAGTATTGATATTCAAATTTTAAGTGTTGTCCGCCTATATTAATTTTTAAGAATTTGAGGACGGCAGATATCTAAAAGCTATCATATTTGGCAGATGGAATATTTCAGGAAAAAGACATTGAAAGAAAGCAACCTTCCAGCGCCTGAGAGACTCTTCTGGAAAGAAACGCGAGTCCCGGAAGCACTCGCACGGAAGTAGTAAGAGGACTCGAGACGTCTCCGGAACCTGGAGCTCGATCTCACGGCTGATCCTATAAATACCCGGCCTCCCGGATCGCTGTGACCCATCGAAGAGTAACGAAGCAAACAAACACTTCCTGAAGGACACAATCCTTCAGCAATTAGCAACTCTCTCTCCCGTGTTCGCTCACACATCTGATCGATCAACAGAGCAGCAGCAATGTCGTTGGTGAGGCGCAGCAACGTGTTCGACCCCTTCTCCCTGGACCTCTGGGACCCCTTCGACAACATGTTTCGGTCCAGCATCGTCCCGACGCCCTCCTCCACCACCGCCGTCGAGACCGCCGCCTTTGCGAACGCGCGCATCGACTGGAAGGAGACCCCCGAGGCGCACGTCTTCAAGGCCGACATCCCCGGCGTGAAGAAGGAGGAGGTCAAGGTCGAGGTGGAGGACGGCAACGTGCTGGTCATCAGCGGGCAGCGCGCCAAGGAGAAGGAGGACAAGAACGACACCTGGCACCGCGTCGAGCGCAGCAGCGGGCAGTTCGTGAGGCGGTTCCGCTTGCCGGAGAACGCCAAGGTGGACCAGGTGAAGGCCGGCCTGGAGAACGGCGTGCTCACCGTCACCGTGCCAAAGGCAGAGGTGAAGAAGCCGGAAGTGAAGAGTGTTCAGATCACTGGTTGAATCCTGTGACCGCGAAGGCAAAAGCTATGGAAAGGCTCCACCAGGCTCGGTTGTGAGGTGAAGGTATCTGGCGTCAGTGTCGTGTGATTATGCTTTATTACTAAGTTTGGTGTGTACTGTTAAGCGTATCATGGAGTCCATAATCGGGGTTGTGTACTGTTCATGTCTGGTGAGTGGTGAGCTCACTGGTTCAGTTCTGGTTTCGGAGGAATAAAAATCGTGTCCTTTGTATATGAGTTCTGCTAAGATAGATTATCTTTTTTCTTTTTACTTTTTAGAGAATTTTTTTAAATCAATCATTCGTCAAATTTTAAAAAGAAAAATAGTTTATGCGATGTTTTCAATGAAATTTTTTTTGATGGAGCAAATTTTTTGATAATGATGTTTATTTTTAAAATTTTTTATAACTTGAGTCTTTTTCAATTTAAATATTATAATAATTATTAATTATTTTAGTGTTTTAATCATTTTTTTATGAAATTTGTGTAAATAGATGATTTAATGTAGAATTTGCCTTGTATATATATTCCTCGTCGTCTTGAAACCCCTTTCGAATTTCGATTCTACCATTGCGTGTCTGGTAAGTGATGCGGAAGAATACATAATTCATCTCAGTTATGATTGTTGCCAAGGTTCATCAAATTACGCTGAAACGCTATTTAGAAGGATCACACTCAACCTGAGAATTCCTTGAGTTTTTTTTTTCAAACAGTATCTGAGAATTCCTATTCAAAGGATCATCTTTTTTTTTTTTTGGGCGAATTACATCAGTCTTTTTTTTCATGGAACAACAAGCAGGATCACCCTTGTCTTTTCCCTTGATCTTTCCCATGTCAAAGTCTCATCATACTCCGTATAGACACAAGCACAGCCACGTTTGTACTCTACTCTCTGGTCCTCTCAAAAAACTTCTGTACTCTTCTCATTTTTGTTTTTGAAACGAAATGTCTGTGTAGTACTCGTTTCGTTTCAGTTTTCTTGATGTTTTGGAGCTACATATTTTTACCGTTTTAGTTGATGTTCTCACGCATCTAGAAGAGTTTGAAGTCTTTTTTCCTTTGTTATCTCTAATAAAAGCGTCTTTTTTTTCCGACAAGTTTAACTAGGCGCACAGCTCACCAGATAAGTACAGTGAGGTTAGTAGTGTCATTTCGTAAGCTTTTTTGATATGCGTAGAGAGTTTCAAAATGTCGTGTATTTTTTAAAAAAAGAGAGTACTCACTGGAATGTCAAAAATAGCCTTATTACTTCTGCATGCACAGGCTATTTTAAAAAGAAGAGAGTACTCTCAGAGATGTCAAGAACAGCGTTGTCACTTCTGTGGGCCTCTACAGGCTAAAGAACTCCCGTTCCGTACCCTCAAGGCCTCAACGGGCTGACGGGCCAGCAGGCCCAGCACATTGAGTCCAGATTTCCGTCGCTCACATCCTTCGGTTCTCGCCGTCCCCGATCCCTCCAATACTTGCCGCTCCTGATTTTCCAAAAGGAGACACCGCCGCTCCAAACCTAGCTTGGTGCTCCACTCCCATGACTCCATGAGACATGTTCCCGACAAGCCGCCGCTGATCAGCTTCACTGTTCTCCGTGCACCTCTGGTGCTTACGTAAGCCGCCGAGGCGGGGCGGGGCTGATCGGTTTCACGATAAGGCTCCGCCGTCGCTGTTGGTGCCGTCGCCGCCGCGGGTCTTGGAATGGGGGAAAGGTAACCCGTAACCCAATAGCCAGGCTGGCTGCCATGGGAACCGCCTTCGCCGCTGCGGCGGGTTGCTTTGGGGCCACGCGTCATATGTTTGCGACCTGCTCGCGTTCCTGGAGGTCCTCCAATTCCTGCCCGAGGTGAGAGATAACTTCCTGCTTGTTATGGATTCGTACTGTTGGCACCTGATCTCGCTTCCTTAGAATTATTCTCGGTGCGATCATCTGTTCCAGAGCGATTGGTTGGTGGACCAAATCGACTTTGCGTATTGTTAAATTGTTTCTTCTCGGTATTTTTTTCCCTGTTTGGCTTATTGATCGATAGGGTGAGCTGGGAAACTATTTCGACGATGGATTGCAGTCTCTAGGGCTTTGCTTTTGATGGATACAGCAGACAACCATACAGGTACTCTGAGAGATCTGAGAGATTTTTCAATTCTTACTATTAAATACGTCGACCTTTTAATATTTACCATTCAATCCGTAAACCTTTTATTTGGAGCTACTAAATACGCTTTTCACTTCAAAACATACCATTCTTTTGAACTTTTAACATTTTTGTTGTTTTATATTGTGAAATAATACATTATATTTATTATATTTTGTTTATTATATTATTTGCATCACTTGAACCCATATTATATTTATTTTAACACAGTATAAAATAGTAAAAGTACTTAAAAGATTTGAAGAAATGGTATATTTTGAAGGGAAAAACGCATTTAGTAGCTCCAAACGAAATGCTTACAAATTGAGTGGTAAGTATTGGAAGACTAACGTATTTAGTGATAAGAATTGAAAATTCTCGTATTATGAAGGTCTAAATTGTGATGAAACATAGACAAGCATTTTGTTTCAATACTGGTCTCTGCTTCTGCAGTGCACTGCAACATATTAGAAGCACTTTTTAATTCTTGCTGCATAGAATTTACAAGGAACTTTCGAAATAGCACCGCAAAACAATATAAGCGTTTATTCTAAACAATTTTGTTCGAGCGTAATATCTGTGTTTATGAGGTAAACTGGCATTAGAACATCTTAAATCATTACTGTAGTTGCATCTCCCAATGCCTAGAATTAACTTATCTATGTTTTGATTTTAGACCTAGGATAGTGCGATGCAGTGTTAACTTCTCAAGATATTATGCATGCAGATATCATAATGTAATGTATTCCCCTAGTTTGTGTGTTTCTAAATTCAATACCTGGTGCAGTTTGTCCATAAACTTTGTGCCGTTGCTGAGTTGGCATGTGCAGTAGCTCACTCCTTTATTCACTCTGAGATATGTTCGCTGCCATGTTAGAGCTTGCAAGTAAAGTGTAATTCAATGAAATATTTGTCCACATTTTAGAATAACTCAGCATATCATCTTGTCTGTACATGTGTTGCCTTAGCAACTCCAACCGAATTGGTATTTGTCATTTGCTATTTCTCTCAATAGCAAATGCCCTATTCAGATTTAGCAATCCATTTCAGAGTGCACTCCAACCGATTTGCCAAAACAGCTACCCTATATCTCACTCACTCACATTTTATTGATGTCTTGTAATTAGTTGGATCAGATTCTTTACCTAAACATGTATTTGTATCAAAGTGTATTTTATTTCACTTAATCATGTACTTGCATCAGTAGTTTATTTAATTTCCCTTAATTGTGTTTTTGTATTATTTTTGTAATTTATTTCAGCTTAATCATTAACGGAAATTATCTATCAATCGCATATATAGCACACATATAAAAATTATCCACTTAATAGATAATAAAGATGGTCCACATCACAAAATAAAGATGGCCCATAGATTACAAAATAAAGATGCTCCGCATCACAAAATAAAGATGGTCCACGCAACTGAACTTGATTATTTGCCAAATCGTTTCGCAATGATCTCCTGTTGCATGCTCTTGTAGTATTGTTATTGCAGCTTAGTCATCCCACTGAAGTCCATACTCATCACTTTATCATCCTCTAATCTTTGTTTCAATTCAAGCTCTCTTTCTTTCAGTTTCATCCTTTTATTCTCAAACTCTCTTTGCTCCTCAAGTTTTTGTTTCTCTAGATCCATTATCTCCTCATGTTTCCTCCTCTTCATAGCCATTTCATCCTCATACATTTTTCGCTCTAGTGCATGGAACATCTCATCACGTTCTTTTCTCTTCATTTCTTTCCTGTCTTCTACCTCTTTTTTCTTGGTAAACACATTTTGCAATGCATCCATGTACAGAGTTTCCCCAGAAACAGAACTTTTACCTCGTTGTTGTCGTTCTTTCTCCTTCCTACCATCCGGCCTTGCATCCTTTTGTAGTGAAGTATGACACTCAGTTTCTTCACCATGATAACCTTCATTGGTTCCAGGAGTAGAGGTTGTTGGAGTACTATTAGCTGCTATTTTTTTATTCTGTGAGGAGCACCTATCCAACCATTTTTGCTCATGTCGTAATATAGTCCAGCAATGCAGTAAAACAAATGACTTCTTGTCTCTTTCCTTGTACAGCTCACATGCTGCAAGTACCTACACATATGCAAAGGCGTTTAAATTTGCATACATCATAATTTAGAAGAGGAGCATCATACAACATGTACCCTATCATTCTCATTTGTTCCACTTTGCCTCCTGTTTTCAATCTGAGCATAGCATCCACAAAATTGTTAACAATCTTTAGTATGGTTTGCCAACGGTGTAGGAGAGAGTTGGGGAACGATCTGAATTGAAGGTCTTGTACTTGTGATAGCAATCATGAATTCTCTCCCAATATGTACCACCTTTTTGTTCATTTCCTTGAACACCATCTATGCTGGTTTCTAGCCATGCTGACACCAAATGCTTGTCTTCTTTCTCAGTGAAATTTGTGGTCCTCTTCTTGCCTGTGTTGGTGAGTGGTTGCTGTAATGGCACATCCTCAACAACTTGTTCCTCAGGTGAACTTGCAAGTTGGCTGTTCTCTCCCCAAAGCTGGCTTGTACTCACATTTTGGCAACCCAACAATTCCATATAGCTTTCCATTTATCTAGCCTACCAGAATTTCATAAACAATGAGCACAATTACTATAAATATTCTATAATCTGTACTGAACACTAAGTAGTTAGTAATATGTAATGAATGCTAGTACCAATTAACTCAAGCAGCAGGCAGGACAAGCAAGCAACACGAGTGCCAAATAATACAAATGCAGGCACGGCAAGCAAGCAGGTAAGCAAACATAAGTAGTAGTACTAATTAACTGAAATAGAACAGGCACGCTGGCAAACACTTCGGTGTGCACCAACTAACAAGCAAGGCAGCTAGCAAGCAAGCAACCAGTAGCACTTTGCACCGGCCAATTAGCTGGCAAGCAACTCGACAATGCACACCAACGAAGATGTATCGGTACTAATTAACGCAAGCATCAACAGCAAGTAGTAGAGCAGAAGGGCACTAGGCGGACCAAGCAGAAAGGCAGCAAGCAAGCAGCACCAGCAAGGCAGCAAGCAGTGCGGCTTCCCAACCGCACCTCGCCGACCACGGCGGGGCCGACCCTGACCACGAAGAAGTCCAGGTGCTCACCTGGACCGTGCTGCACTGCGCCGCGCGTGAGCTCCCCAAGCGGCCGCAGCCCACACCGATGTACTCCAGCACGCCAACCAAGCGGGAGCTCGCGACGCATGTGAGCCAAAATTGGCCTCAAAGCGAAGAGGAAGACGATGAGAAAGCTTACCAGCAGCGATTATAGGACCCCCGTGCCGTTGCGCAAAGGAGCGGGACGGGCGGCAAGGAGCGAGATTGCGGCGCCGATGGTCTCGCGCAGTTGCGCGAAGGAGCGGGAGAGGCGGGAAGGAGCGCAATTGTGGCGCCGGCCGGTCGATGGCAAATGAGGACGCTTTCTACTTCTGTGGCAGCGAGGACGGTGGATACCAAATCAACAAAAATAGCAACCCAAGTAGCAATTCGGTTGGAGATGTTTTTTCTTCTAAATTTGCTAAATAATAGGGTAGCAATCCAACTAGCAACTCGGTTGGAGTTGCTCTTACGTGATCAGTCAATGTGTGAATGTTTTGTTCAGTACCAAAAAGCCATATGAATTTAAAGCTGGAAGTACCATTCATCCAGAGAAGAAACTGATTGTTTAAAGGTGTGTTCAACTAGTATTTCGTTTTGGTTGCTAGGGGTGGAGGCTCTCGTGTGCTTCACTGCTTCCCCGGTTTGCAATTAAAATTGTAATTGTGCAAGATACTTGATTCGTATATTTACCTTTTTAAAAATATTAACCAATTGACTTTTAACCTCAATTTTGACTATTTATTTTATTTAAAATTTTATTAAAATATATCAACTTATTATGTTATAAAGTAAATTATAATAAAATATATAATTTTTATTATATTTTATTAATAAGATAAATGATCACAAGTTGACGTTAAAAATCAGCAATATTAATGCGCCTGTTCGTGTTGCTGCTTTGCACCTGCGGCTGGCTGCCGCTGTGCACGCCGCAGCAGTATTAGTAGCTGTTGACAGCCAATTTACATGGGTTTGCAGTTGAGCCGAACAGCTGTGGCCGTAACGCGCAGCCAAAAAACGCAGTTAAACCAGGAAACGAATGCACCCAATATTTTAAAATCAGAGTTAGTATTTATGATTTTCTTAAAAGGAATAACTTTGCAAATAGAATGGTTTAAAATATTCAAATTGTGCCTGTGGGTGGCTTACGCTCACCATCATATGTAAAAATTACACCTTAATGGTTTTGTTTGACACAGCTAGAGTTTGTAAAAAAAAACAGTTTATTTTTATTTTGAGAATTTGTTGAACTAATAAGCTGTGTAATAAATTTGCTATTTAGTATAGTTTCTACTTATTTTTATGAATAAATTGAAAATAATCTATGTTAAACATGGTCATTAACAACGTTAATGGCGGACATCTGACAAACGTTTTGCTGCCTATTGACTTAAAGGAGGCCATTATCGTTCAACTTACCGACTTAAGATAGTCAAAGGCAGCCCACTTAATTGTACAAAAAAATATTGGCCCACTTAACGGCAGCCCATCAACAGCCCATGTAACTTACTCGACACAACTTATTAATGGCCTGACAACGAACAGCCCACTAGTCGATGTAGATCACACTATGAACCATTAATGGCCCACTAATCGATGTAGATCAGCCTATTAATGATGTGATGAAAGTGGTCAATGAATGGGCCACTAACTGAAGTATACCATCCCAACAACAACCCACAAGAGATGTACAGCAGCCTATTAACAACCCACGAACGTATGTAAACTGGACCGTTCATGGGCCAATAACTACCTTAAGAGCCCACTAACGGACATAACGCAGCTCGTCCGCTAGCAGACGTAAGCGAGCCCATTAACAGCCCACGAGAGGACGTAAGCGAGCCTATTAACGGCCCACAAGAGACGTAATTTAGCCCGTTAACGACCCACTAGCAGACGGCCGTTTAACGGCCCACTAGCGGATGAAATGCAGCCTATTAATAGCCCACGAGCAGAAGCAAGCCCATTAACGGGAGCAATGCAGCCCGTTAACGGCCCACTAGTGTGCGTAATACAGCCTGTTAACGGCTCACTAGCAAACGTAAGCAGCCCGTTAATAGCCCACTTTCGGGTTTAGAGCAGCCCGTTAACGGCCCAGTAGCAGACGCAATGCAACTGGCCCACTAGCAGTCGTAAAGGAGCCCATTAATGGCCCATTGAAATATGTAAATTGGACCGTTAATGGGTTACAAACAGCTATAGAACAGCCCGTTAACGCCACACTAGCGGACTCAGCGCAGCCCGTTAACGGCCCACTAGTGGACGACGCGCAGCTCGTCAGCCCACTAGTGGATGAAGCGCAGCCCATTAAAGGCCCACTAGTGGATGAAGCGCAGCCCGTTAACAGCCCACTAGTGGATGAAACGCAGCCTGTTAACAGCCCACTAGTGGATGAAACGCAGCCTGTTAACAGCCCACTAGTGGATGAAAGGCAGCCCGTTAACGACCCAGTATCAGATGAAACGAACCGTTAGTGGTCCACAAACAGCTACTCCCCTTCTTAAATTATAAGTTATTTTCGACACAACAATTTTTTTTAAATTATAAGTCATTCTCACTTTTCAACACACTTTCTCACTTCTCAATACTTTTTTTATCTCTATCTTTTTTCTACTCGTTTTCAACACATTTCATAATTTCTACTCTTCTCGTTTTGAGCTCCAAAACGACCATAAATCAAGACGGATGGAGTATAAAACAACCCATTAACAGCCCACCAACGGACATGCCCATTAACGGCCCAGTACCGAACGTAGAACGCCTGTTAACAGCCTAGTAGCGAACGTTCGTGCCCTGCTAACCGACGTAAAATAGCCTATTAGCGGCCTACTAACCGACATGACACTAGCCCACAAAGCCCATTACCACCCTCGTGTTTTAACCGTAGCTCATTAGCAGTCCATGTCACAACAAAAGCCTGTTATAGGTCTGCTAATCAACTTACCGTAGAGCAAGTATCAACAGGCAACTTACCAACACGAAGCATCAATAACTTTCGACGTTTACGGGTTTAGTACTGACCCATTTGTGCTTTGTTTGAGGACGAATGGCAAGAAATAGATTCGACTGCAGACCCATTTACCGACACGGAGCCTATTTGTGCTGTTGCTTAGGAATGGCAAGAAATAGATTCCAAGATCTACAAATTGTATGCTGTTATGAAAAAGTATGCAAACTAAAAATTGTATACAATGGGGGAAACGCAACTTTTTGCAAATGCTAACTAATGAAAAATAGAAAAGTGGAAATTTGAAGTCCTGCAATAACTAAACAGCACCAAAGCATGATAAAGTAGCTGAAGTACCTGTTCCTACAGAGACGTCATAACTTTCTACAATGTGAGCGTATTTTGCAGCTAAAAACTTGCGGCAAAATAGAGGAACTCTAGTACAAAGTTACTGGAAAAAATATATGGGCTCCGATGCATTTGTCACAATTATAAAAGTAAAGGATAAGATGG
This sequence comes from Zoysia japonica, assembly GCA_001602275.1. Taxonomy (NCBI): domain Eukaryota; kingdom Viridiplantae; phylum Streptophyta; class Magnoliopsida; order Poales; family Poaceae; genus Zoysia; species Zoysia japonica. The sequence continues at coordinate 1,881,513 of BCLF01000011.1, forward strand.
AAAAAAAAAAACAGTCAGCTTATCGTTGGAATGCGCATAGACATTCCTGTAGAGGCATTTTCATCGCATCATGGTCTGCCCCAGCTGGAACTGAAGGTTGATCCAGGGATTAATGCATTATGTCAAACAATTAACCATGCACCTATCAGAAATAAGTTCCCGAACCTAACCTATCCAAAAAATAAAGCGCCTAAACTATGGCAAGCAATCCATTACAAAGAGAGATGTTACCCTAATTTTTCAACAAGTAGTGCTTTTAAATATCTCCATTCCCCCTTTGGAAAAAAATTCCACCGATGAGAATGTATAGGAGATGGTAATGCAAAAAGTTTATTCTAGCAACAAAATTCCACAGCGAAATTTTCCTCAAAAGATAAATCCAAACTCTAACTGAAAATGGACACAATAAGAACATCTAATACATGCTAGTTTATATTGATCTCAGGCTAAGGCACATTTTTAAAGAGACTTTTACTAATCATCAAAGGATGAGACACTATTTAAGTGACTGCCAATTATGCAGTTCTAGCAAATGTAACATTAATGTTAACTGTTAGTAAACTCATCTGAACAGGCTGCAACATTACCAAAGTGAACATTCCATAAAAGATGCATCGCAGATCAAATATGTAGCAAAACAAGAAATAAAGCCGAACCTGCATAATCTGACTTGCATTGAGTAAAAAACTCTTGTTGTATGATGATGGGTCATAGCGACAACTGTGCGGATCCAACTGTTGACTCTGATACTTGTACTCCACAATTTTTTCCCTGCTAGTAGCCTAGTCCGATGCTGCTACCAACATGTACAACATGATAACAATGGCTATGTTATTGCACATAGCAGAGCAATAATTTTCCACACAAACCATTAGATAACAACATTTGATTTTTCTCCCGATCTATTTCCATATAACCTCAATCAGCAACTCTTGGACCCTGATTTTTTGAGCCAAACATGAAAAAAAAATCTTGCTCGTAATCAGATTAAGATGAGTATGAAAATTATCAGAACAGTTTATTTAACTATACGTAAGCAAAATACCAAGCAAACCCAATCTAATTTCCACAAAAAAAAAGAGAAAAACATTATCAAATTCAATTTCAACTCTCAGATCGGACCCGCTTCTCCGCATAACACCAATATCTCAAATGCCTTCGAAAACCATTGTGTTTAGATTCCTAGAAAACTCAGTAATGAGATCGGGAAACATTACCTCTCTTTTACAGATCAGCCTCTTACTCCTCCTTCATATCACCATTGCCGCAACCCTAGCCCTAGCCGTTGCCGCCCCTCAGCAGCGCCATCTCAGACATCGCCATATCGGATCCGAAGGGCACCAAGATGCTCCAGTTCACCAGTTCCTGCATGCGCTTGATGATCCTGGACATCAATCAAGATTTCCTCCGGCGACCGCGAGGAGCGCCGCACGCTTGGCCTCCTCCCACTTCGTGACGAGGCGTCAAGGTGAAATTGCATAATTGTGTTAACTGTGAGATCTTGAATTGTTCCTCGCAGGAAATCATGTGACCAAATAATTCTGAAAATCATTTGGCCAGTTCACAGTCCAAACTCAGCAAAATAGAAGTATTGCTGCTCATTCTAAAGGATAAAGGAAAAATATGAAGGGTGACAGCAAATATCACTTACCTGACATCAAATTCAGAATGGCGACCAGGAGCAAGTTTCTGTACAAGTCACGAGACTTTATCACCTTGTTTTATAAAGAAAGGATCCATCTCTAGCAGAACATTAGGAAAAAAGAACATATCTAAGAGCACGATAGGGCCAGGCTAAGATAATAAAAGGAAGAAATCTAAATGATAAATTGCATTCTTGGCTAAGTATAGAAGTAAACATGTAAAGCATAGGTAGAAATATTTTGAAAACAGCTAGTTGTTATAACTGATTAGTATACTTTCTCCGAAGTGTGTTGCAATATTTTAGTGCCACTAAATAGGAAGGATGTGGTCTTATCCTGTATTACAGTCTTTTTCCTTAGAATCACAGCCTATAATTGAGAGCTATGAGTAGATGATCAGTGAGAGCCAGAATTGAAGGGATAGAATAATAATAGTTATGTTGCATGCATATGAAGTAAGACAGCATAAGTTGGATGATGCAGTTTTGACTTAACATAGATCTCTCTCAAACCCTTTTTATAGTCTATTGCAGGATCATTGCCTTTAATTTGAGAAATGGAAGGTGAACAAGAGCTGTGAGTGACGTCCGTCTAGCTTCGGCAATTCGTCGAACGAGCTGTGTGTGACCAGGGAAACATGTGTGAGGTCGATGAGGCGCGCCCAACAGACGAATGAATCAGAACAACAAATGGTAAATGCATATGATCATCAGGCTAAGAATTGTAATATAATAATACGGATTCCAGTTGCAACAAAAGAACATCGTGATTTGGTTCTCTGCTCACCCATGAAAACCCAACAAAAGAACATAAGCTGCTTGATCCGGACAGTCGATGTGGTGCTTGGGAACTGGAGTGTCACCTGGATTAAGGCCACAACGGTAGCTCAATCTGGCGACGATGGTGGAGCTCCGATGCAGGATCGGCGTCGACCAGAGCAAGATCTCGTGCCGGACAAGAGGCCGGCGCGGCGGCGCGTGGCAGAGATTGCTGCCGCCGCCCTCTCGCGGCGCGGGCGACGGACGGCTTCGGCGGCAGCCGGGGGCGGCAACGCGTTCGCCAGCGGAGGCAGCAAGCGGAGCGGAAGCGGCTGGCGATGGTTTCGGCGATGCGGCAGTGGCGGTAGACGGGGAGCTGACGAGGCCCGTGGAGATGAGGGGTGACCGCAGCCGGGGCGGAGCAGGAGCTGTGCGGGAAAGGCGACGCGGGCGGCAGCCGGGGAGGTGCGGTGCGGGGAGGGGCGAGCGCCCCGCGAGGGTGGGGCGCGGCCGCGCGAGAACGGTGGAAGGGAACTCGAGCGGCGACGTGGCACAATCCCAGGCCGAGGACCGTCGGCAACTTTCGTTAGTACTCGGTTCGTCTCAAAATATAAGCATTTTTTAATTGATTAAAATTAAATTTATTTAATTTGAACTAATTATATCAATAAATTTAAATAATTTTTAATATAAAAAGTTACATATTATAAAAAAAATTTTAAAAAATCTAAATAACATAATTTATATATAATAAAATGTTAGTAATTTTTTATTATCAATAATTAAAGTTAACTTTAATTAAACTTAAAAATGCTTATATTTTAAGACGGAGGTAGTAAGAGATTTTGATTAGTAGCCCAATTCTTTAGGAGGCTGATTGGGTCCCCAATTTTAGCCCAATTCAGAGTTTGGATGGGCTAAAATTAGACGAGCTCACAAGCTGTGCTCCATCCAGCCCAGGCCCAGTCAACCCTGTGCCTGTTTAAAGGCTGAGTTTTAATCTCAAGAGTAGACTAACCAAACATATGCCCCAGATATCAGTGGATCCTGTCGTGCTAAAAGCTTTTTACGAGCGCTAGCTTTTGAATGCTTCAGCACGACTCTCCCGACATTTCCAAGGAGCCATGTCACATCGTAATTCAAAATTTACAAATTTTTTGTTGGAGCGGAAAAGTGAAGACCAATCATTGGGCTCTCTCTGCTTTACAAGGACGATTTTCTGGGAACTCAACGAGGCTGTTCAAATTTACATCATGTACGGACAGATTTACATTATATCCAGAAAAAAGCGAGACGCAGAAACGGCAAGTCATATGCAACCATGCGCTACCCACAGCTACCGAAGAACAGAGCTGATGAACCGCGCCACACGCAAAGTTACAGTTCAGAAAACGCATTCCACGGACCGAGAAACGTTTTGGATCCCACCTTCGTCGATCGATCGAACTGACGCTTTTGAATCCCGCCTTGCTTGATCGACTTCCGATTTCCGAATTCCAACGATCCGTCGATCGGATCACTCGGGAATAGCGACGAGCACCGGCCGCCACGGCCGCCGCATAAGCAGCCGCCGCCGGAACCCGCCGAACATGAACCTCCGGTGCGCGTCGCGGCCTCCGCCCGGCGGCTGCGACCGAACCGTTCCCGGACGGTGCAGCCCGGCGGTCCGCAGCACCTGGCCGTGTTTCTTGTCGCACCCTGAGGAGGGACAGCGGCCCGCGGCGTCGTCCTCCGGGCACGCGCCGTCTTTCAGCAGGAGGTCCTCCAGCGAGCGTCTGCTGAGTAGGCCGCTCTTCTCCTCCTCGGCCGCAGGATCTGCGGCCGGCGGCTTGCGATTTCTGCGGAGGAGGAGAAGGCGGCGCACGAGGATCCAGAAGCTCTTCGCTTTCGGCTTGTGCAACCTTCCGGCCATTGCACTCGATCGCCTGCTGTGCGTGATCAGTCTATGATCTGTGTTGACTCTGAGACACTGGTGTGGCCGCGCCGCATAATTATATACCTGTGGCCTCTGCTCCTCCTCACATTTCAGCTGGTCAGTAGTACACTGTTCGTCGCTTGAGATAAGCCGGGATTCTGGAGCCGATCCGGGAACGGTGCTTTGGACCATATAGTATACGCCTTTCAATCTTGTCATGGACCCATATGGTGTTCTTTAATTTATTACTAAGATTCAGGAGACTAATCACCATCTGATGCTGAAACTACGAAGCTATTCTATCGAGGTCCTCGAGTGCAGCTACCTGCCGCACGGAAGGAGAGCTTTAGCAGAAAGCCTGTCCTACGAGGTGCAAAACGAAATGCTGTTGCCAGACAAACGCCAAGATCGATCAATCGATCGATACATTCCCCGAGCTCTTTGTTTACTCGCGGCTTTGGCTTGCGAGACCCGCAACGCAGATGAGGCCGCCATTTGGAGGGCGCGGGGTCCGGGGGGGTGGGGGGTGGGCGTGCTGCCTGCCCACTTGGACGGAAGAAAACCCGCGGCGTCCGCATCAGGATCGCCGTCAGGCGCTAGCGGACGCGCGATTCTTGGCGTTTCCTGCATGACCGAGCCGTGGAACCAGGTCTCACGGCGGAAACGGGGTCGCCGTCGCTCTTCGTCGAAGCGGTGCGTCGCCTTCAGATCCCAGTTGGGCAGGGACAAAAAGGCGCATGTCATCGTGTGCGATTTTGGTTACGGTGACGGGATTTGACGCGTTCGTCGTGGGATGGTCATGTGACTCTGTGACTTGTTCCAGGTCACGGATGAACCAGATTTTATTTTGGATGTTTTGTCGTTTTTGCCGGATTTTTAAACCGATGGGGAGCGAGCTAGACGTGTTGTCATTTCAACTGGGGAGGAGCTGAGTCGATGAGCTCGATCATGAATGGGCCAGGCGCAGTCCCGTTCTTTCCTTGGGCTTTATAAGTTCGGCCTAGCAAGCTTAGTCAACTCAAATAGGCCTAGTGTGGCGCGCGGCCCCCGGCCCGCGCCATGATGTGCTATTGCACTGCTCGCACCGCATACAACCTGCAGGGATTGGGCAGACTGACGGCGCGATGATCGAGCGACGAACGCGAAAGCCCTAAACCTCGCGAGAAAGTCCCAAATATTCAAGCACGCAAAACAATGCGCATACATCATACTACTGTTCTGCTTCCGTGCATTGTGTATGGACAGTTTGAAAGCGAAAGCATGATCCACACAGGATACACCTGCAATTGCAAGGTAAACGGAGTGCCTGCCACCTAATAGTTACAGTACGTAGTTGTTAAAAAAAAAGAGGGTTACAATACGTTCTAAAACTACTACAGTATCCTGCAGATAGAACCTCTCCATACAAGTTCAATAATCAGGTCCTGCTGGTAGAATCTGATTTCAAAAAACTGACTGCGGCCTGTTGAGATTGTGTACCCTAAGTACCTACAGTTCTGACTCAGCTACGATGTACGACTCATCAATACGAAAGTCCAGCTACAAACTACGATTCATAAACGACTTCACCACGCCGACCCCCAAAGAGCCGGTCCGACCGCCTAAGGGATGGGACCGCATGACGACAAAACCAGGCCATCCTGTGTGGTCGAGGAACCGCCTTATTCATCCGACTCCTATGGATCGAGCACCGCTTCAACGACCAACCTCTGACAGTCACAGAGTTTTCTGACACCGTGCAACAGATGATAAAGCACCTTTTGACCCTCCTGCGCTGGACAAAGTACGGATAAGGACATCGACAAGCAGCCTTGGCGCGCCCGTCGCGTTCAGGTAACTCCAAGATGCTTGCGGGTCCATCCGTCAGGGGCGCTTGGTTTCGTAGGCTACAAACCATGTAACTCTGGTTCGACCCCTATATAAGGGCGTGCCGAGGACCTTAGACAGAGTGAGCTTTTCTTAGATTACATACTCGCACAGGAGTTCTAGGGTTGCTGTTCGAGCGGAAACTCTTTCTCCATTGTAACCCTCTTTCGGTCATATATGAATCCATCCACTCTGCATACGTAATCCATCTTTAAGGGTATTACACCTTCGTGGTGACCTGAATCAGTTTAACTTTTTATTTTTTCGTAGACTAAGTCACATCGATAGAAAGAATACACAAATTTCTCTCTGCATACGTAAATAGTATTGTGTGGGTGAACGAAACACCGACACGGCCAAACAGACCATTGAGGCTGAAGCAGCAGGCCAAGTCGATCTTAAGCATGGCATATCAAATGCAGGTACTTCAGCAAATCAGATTTTGTAATTGTATATGTATATAATTACAGGTCTATCTCTTTGCCGCATGTTGTCCAGTTCATCAACACACTCGCCGATCTTTTTCCAACATTAAAAATGCTACTAGTGTATTACAATGTCTATGCTGATACTTCTACCACTTGTATACTGTTTCGATTGACGCAAAGCTAGTACTCCATTTAAAGTCAAGGAAAGAGGGAACAGCTTAAACTTACCCAGACGAATTAGCTCGTTAACCAATCTCTATAGTGCTATATACAACACATCCAACAGGTTTACATATCCATACAAAGTGTTTCATCCGCTAGCATTTGATGCTCCGGAGTGGTCAGTTGATTGACTATTAAATCTGTGGATAACAGAGTCAGGCGAATACTGCGTGCTGTTCTTCAGCAAGTGCGTGTCTTCCCTCGGAGACGAGTTCCGTTTCGCCGGACACTCTCCATTCTTGATGCAGTTCAGTATCTCCACTACCTCCTTGATTGAAGGCCTCAGATCCCTTTCCATTTGTAAGCACTGAAAAGCCAATTCAGCTACAAGATCAATCATTCTCTTTGTTTCGTTGTCTGTGTCGTAGCCGAGTTCAGGGTCGACCAGCTGCTCGACTTCATGGTTCTGAATCCTGCTGAGAGCCATGTTCGCCAAGTTGATTTCACTGTGACTCCTGCTCATATCAACCGCTGGTTTTGAGGATATGAGCTCTACCAGCACCACACCAAAGCTGTACACATCGCTCTTATCAGTTAGCTTGTAGCACTGGTGGTACACCGGGTCAACATAGCCTGGTGTGCCCTGTGGAACGGTTGAGACATGGGTGACTTCGAGAGGAAACAAACGCGACAACCCAAAGTCGGCGACTTTGACATGGAAGCTGTTGTCCAGCAGTATGTTGTTGGTCTTGACATCACGGTGTATGATTTCAACTGCGTGGAGGTATGCCAGCGCGTCAGCTGTTTCTATGGCAATGTTCATCCGCAAAGGCCACGTAAGACCACGTTCTGCCGCACGGGGTCCATGAAGATGGTCTGCAACTGTCCCATTGGAGATGAACTCGTACACCAGGAGGAGGTCACGGCTGCTACGAGACGTGCAACCATATAGGGTCACAAGGTTCTGGTGGAGCAGGCGGGACAGGATGTCTACCTCATTTATGAATTGCTCAACCCGTTTGTAGTTGTTCTTGTAAAGGCGCTTCACTGCAACTGCTCTCCCATCCCGGAGTTTTCCTGAAAGCACAAAATAGTCAACTTGGTATCGCGATTTCAAATGTTAATGCATTAGAAGAATATAACATGTTAGATATACAAAGCTATGATAGCTGAATCCTCGGAACATGTTTTCTCACCTTTGTAAACAGTGCTAAAGCCACCGTCACCAAGTTCTCTCGAGGCACTAAATCCATCAGTAGCTTCTTCAAGTTCCTCATAAGTGAAGATATAGGGAGAGCCACCCAATTCAAGGTCTTTGCTGTATGATTGCAACGAAGATGCACTACGCATGAGGTCACTTGAAGCTCTAACTTGTTTCCTCCTTTTGCCCTTGTGCCAGATCAAAAATAGGAAGCATGCTACCAATATGCTACCGCCTCCGACTCCACATACTGCCGATGACACAAGTTTAACATCATTAACAACATGTGGTAATCAATAAATCACAAGGATTCTGAATAGGATGCCTCCGGGTTTGACATGAGGTGAGAGATCCAATATAACAGGAATGAAGTACAGCTTCAGAGTTCATGCTCACCTATTCCGATGGTTGTCCTGCTGCTTTTGCCTGCATAAGAAAATAATCTCTTTTAATATATTGCCATTTAAGATGTAATGAAATATCACAGTAGCCATACCCAGAATACAAAATGCAGTTTCAATTAGTAATATTTTGAGCTTTGCCAGCCTAGTTGAGATCATACTTTTTTTTTTGGAAACCATATAACAAGCAGAAGAGATATATTTATGAAAAACCATGCCTAGGGGCGTGCAAATGAAGAAAATAAACTCATATTCCTATAAAATGATAATTGTAAGACTAAACAGACATAAACTTCATTGTTTGATGCCCAAAAATTAACTACAGTTGCAGTTCCTCCCTGAAATTCTTGCATCTCTATGAAGCATGAGAGCATCAGTCCGTAAGATGCTGTACCAGCAGATATTATATATTGGTGTGGCCAATCACCATGTTCCACGTTCAATATAGAATGAAAAATAATGAGGGGACAGGACATATCCTCCATATCAAATATTTCTCTGATTCGAGAAAGCATATGGAAACAGTGAAAATTGGTTAGTATGTCACAACTTAGAACAAACTTAAGTGTTTATGTATCAATGGCCCCAGTAAGATTTATTTTCTTTAGATGAATCACAGTAATAGATTGAACGTGTAAAGTTGAAAATGACAAAAAAAAAAAAATACAACTAGGTTTTAGGTTTTCTAGTGAAGGTTGTATTATAACAAGTGTTCTTTAATTTCATCTCGTTAGAAATGGCAGGTTCGTAATTTCATCTACACTAGGATGATGGCACTGATAGATTATGCGGTCCAGTGCATTGAATAGAGGTTTGAATAAATCTAATGACCGCGATGGTTACATAATAGGTGTCACCAATTTAAACTGAAAACAGGAACTGTACCTGCTCAACAATATTTCAGATAACACAAAGAATCATGATCAAAAGCACAGCGCTCAGGTTACGTGTTCCTATAGCGTTATTGAACAACAAAAAGTCAGAATAATGGCACATCTGATGGAACTTTCTACCATTACTATTGGCTTATTGCCATTGACTTTGATTATAGCGAGAGAATTCCAAAATCAGATCGATGGCCTGGGCAACACATGTTTTCACCAGCTGTCAGAAAACTAGAACATTTAAGAAATTAAATTTCTAACTATCGGACCAGGAGCCTGAAAGGATAAAGCAATATTCGAAACCTAGATGCATGGATAGCCATTTTGGATTGAAATCAATATAGCTTCACGGCAGTGAGATTGAGAGGTCAATCAGACTAGGAAGCTTAGTCAAGGAAGTATGGTCGCTCTTCATTTAAATACTACAGTGTTCAATTAGACTTTAAAAGCCTAATTTCACAATGATAGATTTAATAATTTTCATATAGAAAGGTGCACTGATTGGCAATTCTAAGACTGATTTCCTCTAGTCAGCTGTCACCGGAAGAAAAATAGGAACACAAGCATCGGTATGGCATCTCTGTCAAGTTGTGCTGCTGAATCCTTCAACCAATGCAATTGACTAGGCTCAGTGTCGACATCAATAGAATAAGTTCCTCAATCAGTGAACCCAAAAAAAAAAAGGTTGCAAGGACTACCAATTATCAATAGAATGCAACTTGAAGCAGACACTCCAGATTTTTAGACAAAATAATCTTTATCCAACCAAAATTTATAATTTTTTTTATGAAACACAGTACAACCAACAATTATATTATTCTTAGCAAGGTCAAAAGGCAATAAACATGACGCGTTAGGGTTGATAACATCTCTATGCCACTTGCTGTGTCATAACTGCTATGAATCTGGTCGAGTGCTTGTCCAGATTCATAACTAACAGCCTAAATCTGCTTATATTTCGGGACTAGGAAAGTACTCACATAGATTATTCAGAAATCAGAAGCGTTACTACCACTTGCATTGCATATGCTATTAACGAATTTCAGGAAAATGACTAGTTATAAACTAACTCTGTGTTCATTGGCCCGTGCAGGGGCATCTTTTGTTTCAGATTAGACTACCACCGCTACGACGAGACGAATTCGTCGTGAAATTTAAAATATCCTAAACTCACCGCCGCACTTCTCATGGTGTATGCCATTGGAGCACTTGCAAGCGAATCCCACGCCGTTGTTGCCGTACATGCACTCCCCACCGCTCGCCATGCATCTTGGGCAATCCGTTGACAGCCCTGTCCACTTGAGGAGGAACCCGTTCTTCATCCTCGAGATATAGTCGTCCCGATTTCCATTGGAGGGGCCAAGAGTCGGCACAACTGATAACAAGCAGCTCAATGGGATGCCAGCCTGACCAAGATAGCTACCGTACTTCCGCTCGACACCGTCGCTGACGAAGGAGAGGTTGTCGCAAGGCAGGCGGCGAAACCCAGGAGGGACCGCTGTTGGCGGCTCCTTACACTTGGAGAGGAAAAGCAGCTCGTAGTTGGTTGAGCTGATGAGGAACGGACCCAGGCCGATGCCGAGCGAGATGTTGAAGGGTGGCGCCGGGCAGCCGGTGGCGAGCGGGAGGTTGTCGTCGACCACGTGGAAGGAGCTGTTCTCGACGAAAATGCTGACCACCCGGTAGGATTCCAATACAGAGCGCCTGAGGAACGCGCCGCTGCTGTTGCACTTGAGCTGGAAGGACGGCGACCCGCAGCGCGCCCCGCTGGGATCCTCCAGCCAGAACGGATAGGTGATGTTCAGGCCCCCGCATTTCTTGGGCAAGCAGCGTGATGGCTCTGCCGGACTGGCCTCTGCTGCCGCCGCTCGGAGGAAGGAGACGACTAGCAGCGACAGGGACCAGAGCAGGCGCATAACGGGTTGGAGACGGATGGGCGGATGGCAGTGGAAGAGGTGATGCACCGGGACGATGGAGCGGAACAGGAAGCAGGGCGGATATGAGATGGGGAGAGAAAGGTCGGTGGCGGACGGTTTGACCGGTCGTGGTCAACGCTCCCAAAGCTTTGATTGGTCCTCTCCCTTGTTTACTTCTGGTTTGTTTATTCTAAATTAATACGTCGTTGATTTCTGTGTTGCCGGAACCCGGACGGAAAAGTAGCGACGGGGAATGCGCCAGCCGCCGCGATTGAGGACGACGACTTCCGTACGTCCTTATCAAACTACTGGACAAATATGCTAATCAGGGGATGCAAATATCGTACTCGTATTCTGTTCTAGCGGATTATTAGGTTTCGGATCGTCCTACTCTTTGAAGTTTCTTTATCGGTTTTTGTTTCTGGCCAAAAGCATGAACTGTTCTTCCTGCTAAACTGATTTAGAGTCCTTTGTCAGAAGCTCTCAGTTAATGATTCTCAAACACAACCAGAAAATCTCTGTTAAATTCTATTTTTTAAAAAAATTAATTTTTATTTAATTCTGTAAAATGATTTTTTGAAATAAACTCGAAGCTAAAAAAATAATTTCTCCTGATTTTGATTTTTTAAAGTGATTATTTGTCTTTATTTTAAAAATTTATCATAGAGAATAAAAAAAATCAATTTCAAAAAGAATCACTTCACAGAAATATGTGAAATATTAGGAGTGAATTAAAAAATCAAAAGCTGAACCTCTCCAAAAATGGCTCTTAGTATTAGCTCTGAGAGTGAACTTACTACTTGACATCGGTCGTGGCAGGGGCGGAGGAAGCTCCCATGTCAAGAGGAAACCATCGCTGATGAGTTCTTTGTAACTGCTGGCGTTCGTCTTCCCAGATCCTCCAAACACCGGCACCACTGTCGCGTTGCAGCCCGCCAAAAAGTAGTCACTATAATTTCCCGACTCGTCGTACTTCTCGGCGACTCGAACAAACGTGCTGTGGCCGCACGTCGTCTCCTCAAGACTCCCGCTCTCCGCCATTGCCGGCGCCTTGGTACAGTTGTAGAAGATGAGGTTCTGATTGAGACGACTGATGGAGAATGGATAACCAAGCTTGGAGGAGCTGTTGTCCATCGGGACGTGGCAGCCTCTGGAGCCGGACAGATTGAAGTCTTGGAGCTTGTGGACGTCGGCGATCATCAAGGAGCCGTTGTCGTAGAAGATGTCGAGAATCTAGAACCCGTGGGCACGCTCGCTGTGCCCGAGGTAAGGGGTGTCGCTGTTGCAGACGACCTGGAACCCAATCGCGCCGCACTTCATCACGATTGCCTGCTTCGGGACGATCCCAAATGGGATTCTGATGGTCACGTTGCCGCAGGGCACTGGTGGGCAGGGTTCTCCTCCTTCCTGCCCGTTTGCCGCCGCCGCAAGCGTCGGTGGTAACGACAAGGCCGCCCAGATCGTGGAGAAGAAGAGCAACAGGGCCGGAGCCATGGGAGGGTCTGAAGCTTGCCACGTTTGCAGCAGCAGCGACATGACAAAGGAGTGAGCTGAAACTGGTGACGAGGTGTTCGACGATATAGGCCTAGGAAAATTCACCCGTCTCGATTATATGGTGCCGATGAGGACTCGTGTGTACGGTGTGGTGGCCGAAACATTGGACTCGTTGACTGTTTCCGGCGTGCTCTACGGGCGGGGCAAGAGACGCCGGTCATGAGCTAGCAACGTGCTTGACCACGACTAATAGACTTTGAGGGTGTTCAACGAAATTTATGGAGTGGTTTCAACCTGATATGTTGGGAAATGATGTAAAGCTATTTCTATTTTTTAGCCTCATTTGAAATGTGAGAATTTTTCCTATTTCTGTGTTATTATATGAAATTGAACTAATTACTGTGAAATTCCTACGAAAATCCTACATTCGGAGGATTACAGAAATGACATATAAATTTCATAAGAATCAGTTCAATTTCATAGAAAAAAACATAAGAAATAGAAGAAAAAATTCCTACATTCTAAAGAGGCCTAAAATTCCTAAGTACCAAAGAGGGGCTTAACTTCTCACTATTGTCAAAGAATCACTAATCAAAAATTGAAGGAAGTTTATACATAGACACATGGATTCTTATGTACGTACGTCGTGATAAAAGGACACGATGCTAGGCAAAGAAGCAAGTTCAATGTCATCTTGAAAACAAAGAAAGAGGTAAGAAATGGCAGGCGCCCAAGTCTCCATAGCTAGAACCTGTCACACCCTTTGACGAGACAATCTAACTCTAAAAGTACTGTGTTTACTTGCTCTGTTAATTTACACGGGGTTGCCTACAATTTTTTTTTTAAAGAATGTATGTTTGCCTACATTAGTGGTGGAAGTTTGATTGCAAATCAAAGTGAAACAGAAAGTTCAGAATCTTCTCTCTTGAACAAATGTGTCTGTATCGAATTCCTAGGGGCAGAATAATTGCTTGCAAAGGTAGTCCTATCCATCTGCGGGATAGATGCAAACATCATACTCATGCTCAGAATATTATCTATTGCAATCTTTATGGCTTTCAGTGAATAGCCATGATGAACGTGAGTAGAGTATCTTCAAGGAAAGGGGGTCATCTGTCAATGTTTTTGAAATAGAGGAGGTCATATACTAAACTATAGATAATTAGGTAAATATGTGTGTGTTTTTAAGGGTGTGCTTCGAGCATGGGGTCGTGTGCTCTCCCCCTCCGGAGAAAAGAAAGTTGAAGTGGTTTTGGTTATTCAATAAGCTTCTATGATTTCTCTCCAAAACTAAGATTATAATACCTTCTTAGACCACACGATTAAGATGTACTCTCTCTTTTTCTAAAATTGTTGTCGTTAAGACAACAAAGTTAGCTCATTTCTAAATTTTTTATTCTAGTGACAATTTTAAAAGAGTTCCGCTAAGGTAGACCAACCCGTTCCTTTACCTCTTAGGAGGTGAAACACCGAATCAATCAGAGCCGTTAAATTTTGAAAGAGAAAAAAAATAATAATTGAAGGATTTAGTTTCCATATCTGTCAAATTGATTTATTTCCAAAAATGAAGAACTTAGTTTCCAAAACTGTCGCATACATCCATAACTCATTTATTTCTTTTCAAAATAAATATTATAATAATTATTAATTATGAAAAAGTTTTTACCTCATAAGAGGTAAAAGAACTGTTTATTCATCAGGATCCGTGCAAATAAACGTCTCACGTTAAGTTGGGTCTACCGTAGAATCTGCCTTTTAAAATGAAGGGAGTAACTGTTTCTGAAAAATTGAAAGGTATTTCATACAAGTTCGTAATATAGGTTGATTTTCATTTGTAGAAAGAACTTTCCTCTTTCTGAAAATCAACCTTCTGCTCAAAACTTTTCAATGGCCAGGACTTTAAAGTTGAAGTTCGACAGTCTAAAAGCTTTTATTCAAACGGTTGAAAGGAGATATGTGCTTGTTGAAAGTCAAGAAGCTTTGCCTCTTTTTGGTGAGAAATGAAAAAGACTTTGAACTTTTGGATCATTGGCGATGCTAATGGCATTTTACTTAGGCAATAACTACGGGCAGCCCTCAAAACAAGCGAAGATTCAGTCAAGAACCAATACCACTTGACATATCCTTTTGTTGATGTGTCAGCGCACCAACGGAACGGGATCGAACAATCATGTACGCGGACAGGACAACAGGAAAGCTGGAAGAAGCTACAAGAAGATGAAGCAGGTGAAGGTGACGCGCGCCCGGCCATGCCCTCCAGTTCCGGCGAGGCCGGCGCACTCTGACTCTCAAGGAACAAGAATTGGGCGGCAGTAGAGCATGCGTTTACCCAAGAACGCGGTAACGACGCGGTGTGGTCACTGGAAGCACCACAGAATCATGTCAAGGGGCCGGCAGTAGAGCCAAATAGGCATGCAATAATTTTTTTAGATAAAGAATGGGCATGTAATAATAATGTGTGTAAATACACAGATGATGATTAGAGATAACCATCACTACGGTTTCTAGGCTCAGCCAGCCGCCAAGATACCCGGAGATCTGGGGAAAAGGCAAGGAGGTTACGAGAGCTACGTGCGTATCCGCAAGTTAACACTCAAATCTTTATGGGACCCATTGAGTTAAGGGTTGAAAGGACAGGGCTCGCGAAACGCGACGGCAATGTGCCACGCCATGCTGAATGAAGGACGAAGATCGACTGCAGTCGCTGAAAAGACTGCACGTTAAGACTGCAAGCAATCTTGGCCATCTATTTTTGTGGCGAAGGGATCAGATCAAGCGCTACAGTACACAAAGAACAGTTATTTGCTACAGTAATGTATGAACATTGTTTTCAGCACGGTGCTCCGCCTGATCCTAGCCGTTAAATATGGATTGGACGGGTGCATCCGGGACTGCTTAGCGTGCTGCACAGGAACCGTGTCCATGAAGGAAACAACGGATCAAGAGTGTCTTTTGCAACTAGATGCACCAACCGATTTGACCGCTGGCGCGCGTCCCCACGACATGAGCTGAATAGTGGAGCAGGTGTGGGATCGGAGGAGGAGGAACTCACCGGCGCATGTCGACCCCTTGCGCCGCTTGCCGCGAGGGCAGAGGCACGCGAATGTCCCGGCGTCGTTGTTGTACCGGCACTGCCCGCCGGACGCGACGCAGGCGGGGCAGTCGCCGACGACGACCCGCTGCCACTCCAGGATAAACCCGTCCTTGAGAAGCCGGCTGTAGTTGGCCGCCATCATCATGGTCGCCGCCTCGGACCCCGCGCGCACCGGGATGTACACGAACTTGCACCGGCCGGTCCCGATCGCCGGCGGGGTGTCCCAGTCATAGCTCCCGCCGAGGTACGCGTAGACGGGGCCACTGCAGTTGGCGGTGGTGGCGTTCAAGTACCCCGGCCCGCGGGGCTCCGTGCCGTTACACCCGTAGAGGAGGCACAGGGCCCGGTTCCGGTGGCTAAACTCGAACGGGCTCAGCGCGATGCTAACCGACACGTTGAAGTCCGCGAGGCACACGCCGTCGTCGCCGGAGGCGAGCTTGGAGTGGGAGACGACGGCCGAGTTGTTGGCGTAGTCGACGCCGAGGACGTGGATCGCGGATCCTCTCAGGGTGGCCTCGCTGCCGCCGTTGTCGCACCGCACCTGGAAGGCCGGGTGGCCGCAGGGCGATGACGTCCGGTTGGCAACGCCCAGCCAGAATGGGTACTTGACGATCAGGTTTCCGCATGTGGCCGGCTCGCAGTCGGCATGCGCAGTGTAACGGAGGAGGAATAAGGAGGCCACGAGCGCGAGGAGCGACGGTAAGGTCGGTGGCATCTTCTAGCTTGGATGCTCAGCCGATGGCGGAGCTTGCTGCCATGCCAGGCTGCGGAACAAGATGCGGGGAAGCTAGGAGAGGAAGGACGAACCGGGGAAAGACGGGAGGTAAGTACAGTAGGAAGGAGTAGTATTGGCACTTTGACATTTGCTTGTTTGACTAGTCCTTCCGCTTTGTTAGACCGTTATTTTATTCAACAAACAAGAGTGGCGAATTCAGTGTGGCTTATCTCTCGGTACATGGGAGGAGGTAAAAAGGAAATCAGTTTTAATTTTATAAAAAAATATAATAAATAGAGAGAAAATCATCCATTTCAAAGGGGATTTTAGGATTTGTCAATTTGATGCATTACGAATGTGGTTGGATTTTCTGAGTTTTACTGTTGTGCCAATTAGAGAGCGGGGTTAAAAGAACACGTGCATGGCTGTAGCTATCAGATTGTCAAAACAGAGGATTAATGAGGATGAGCAAATGGCTGAAATATTAGACCAGTCCATTGACTTTTCTACAGGTAAGGCCCTAGAAAAATATAGGGAACAAAATGCTTCAAGGTTCAAGTTGGCCTTTGAGGCACACAGCAGTGTATTATTCAGCTTATAGGAATTATCATGCTAATTTCGACCGGCTGCTTGCAATTAACGTGCACTCGTCTAAAGTTTATCGAATCAATCGTTTCTTTTTTTTTCCGTTTTGTTTTCCAAAAACTGGGCCAAATTCATTTTCTGTAGTGGATTTCTTTCAAGCCAAAATCGAGAAGCAATGCAAGCGAAGTGAATCAAACCGCAGAGCTCGAAACGAATCGCGGTATCAGTAATCAACTCACCGCGCGCGCACGTCGCCGGCCGCAGGCGCCCGTCCGGGCAGAGGCACTTGAACCCGGCGTCGTACCGGCACTGCCCTCCGCTCTTGTTGCACGCCGCGCAGTCCCCCGGCACCGTCCACTCCAGCAAGAACCCTCGTCTCACGAGCCCCGAGTAGCTGCCCATGTCCGTCAGCTCCGACCCTGGCAGCACTGGCACGACCGAGTAGTTGCAGCCCGGCGGCGCCGTCCCCTGAGCGAATGGGCCGCCGGGCTCGTACCGCCGGCTCAGGTGCACGGTCCACGCGCCGGATCCCGGGCAGGTCACCGGAAGCGCGCCCACCGGAGGCGTCCACGAGCACTTGGCGCAGAGGACGAGCTCCCAGTTGGCGCGGCTGACGGCGAGCAGCGAGAGCGCGAGGCTGGCAGACATGTTGAACCTGGTCGCGCGGCAGGGGGTGGCGTCCTCGGCCAGCTTGGCGTGGAACGCCACGAAGGAGCGGTTGCCGTAGTGGATGTCGACCACGCGGAGGTAGGAGTTGTTCAGGCTCGGCGGCGCCGCGCCGGTGGGGTCGCACGCGATGCCGAACGACGGGTAGCCGCAGTAGGAAGGTTGCCTGCCGCGCAGCCAGAACGGGTACCTGATCTGCAGGTCGCCGCACGTCGCCGGGGCGCATGTCGCGTCCACGGCGGCTGCGGCGGCGGCTGCGAGCAGAGGCGGCAGGACGACCAGCAGCAGCGCTCCCACGGCGGAACTGTGCAGCATTATGATATTGGAGCAAATGCCGAAAGAGGTATGGATGCTTGCCGTTTATTTATGTCATTTTGAGACTGGAAATTAGAATATTATCGAGTAGCTTGTTTGAAGGGAAGATCGATGAGGTCGCTGCCGAGCCGGCAGAAGAAGATGGAACAGAGGAGCCGATTTCTCTGACATTGAGGCACACGATTACGAAGGATGAAAAGATTACAGAGCGCGGTCGACAAGGGATTTGTGTTACGGCACCGTTAAGTACCATTTTATCCTCTTGACTTTGTGGTAAACCGTGAGCATTATGTCACGAACCCTCTAATAAAAAAAGGTGAGACTCTAGAACGTGGCAATCAAATTGCATTTACTTATATCTCACCCATAAAAATATGTTATATACAGGATAATATTAGTAATGGAAGTGCAATCCCTAGAGTTTTCGAGACTTGAGATGTTTAATTAATAAAATAGGCTGGTAAGCATATTGGCCAGAAATTAAAGGAAAGGTCTCAAGGAAATTATGAAGATCACGCTGGGAAAAAAATCCAAGTTTAAAATATGGAGCATCCAAATGTAAGTTTATCTTGTCGAATATATGCCAAATAGTATATTTGTGAATTTGTTTTCTTTTGAACTAAAAACTGTTTCTTCCGTTTTAAAATATAAACATTTTTAGGTTAAGTCAAAGTCAAACTTTCACTACTTTGACCATTAATAATGTATAACTAACAATATTTTATCATATATAAAATATATTTTTTATATTCTTTGTAAAATAAACTTTCATAAAAAATATATTTGATATTAAAAATTATGTAATTTACTAGATATTATTAGTAAAAAATTGATCTTATTCAAATCTAAAATTCTTATATTTTAGAACGGAGGTAGTAACGCAGACAGCTTGTGAAACTAAACACACACCCCTTGAGGCTAGAACTACTGCAGTAAATCATTAAAATTTCCTTCAAAACTTTATTCCTTATATATATCATGGGACATCATGGAATTTTGAAGGACTGTTCCAAATGGGTTTTTAAGGGAATTTGCACTATCTGCAAATTATATATAGCCCCACTAATAACTAAAAGAGACACCTAAGGCTTCATTCGGTTATCTTTGAATTGGGAGGGATTGAAGTGAAATGAGGAGATTTAATCTTTACATAGAGAGTAATATATTCGATCCCCTCTAATCGACGTGGTTTGGGGAAAAACGAACGAAGCCTAAAGAAATTCAAACACACCTGACGTGATCTTTGTTGTCAGTTTAGTAACTACAAAATCCGCATTGGGCAAGCTGTTTCTGCATCCTAGAAGTCCATTCATATTCCCTCTCTTTCAGCTATTACCGAGGTTCAGTAACCTTGAAAATTATACTTGACATCTTTCAGAGTTTTAGCAGCTAGTAGCTGATTTAATTAGCAGACTTGTGTATGCATGGTAGTTTCAAATTGAATATGATTCTGGCAAAACAGAACGCAGGTAACGGTAGAGAAGCGAAGCACCAAATACTAACCGTAAAAATGTTCCTCGTCGTCCTCGTCCGCGCAGGTCCATGGATGCACGCCGTCGGAGCAGTGGCACTCGAACACATCATCGGTACTATTGACTCGGCACCGGCCGCCGGTCGCCATGCAATCGTCGCAGGCCTCTGCCTTGTCCATGTACTGCAGGAGAAACCCGCCTTTCACCAGCCGCTGGTAGTCTGCTCCCGTCGCCCCCTTGAACCCCAGCACCGGCAGCGGCGACACCGTGCAGTTCCCCGGCAGTTGTGTTAAATTGGTGTCAGGCCTGTACATCCCACCAAGCAAGGCGAACGAGCTATTGGCGGATTCGCTAGCGCAGCTCACTGGCGCCCATGACCGGGGAAGCAGCCGTGCCTGCCGCTGGCAATCGTAGAGGAAGAACAGCTCCTGGTTTTGGGTGCTAATTATGAACGGCAAGGGGGTGATATCGGAGGCGGCGTGGCCTTTGAGATCGTTGCCGCATGGGTCGTCGGACAGGTTGAGGTTGGCGACCCTGAAGGAGCTGTTCTCGTAGAAGATGTCCAAGATCTTGTATGCCCAGTACGTGTTCTCCAGTGAAGCGTCACCCTTGTCGCAATTAACTTGGAAGTCCTTGTAGCCGCAGTCGGAAGGATGCGTGCCGGCGAGCCAGAACGGGAAGGTGATGTTGAGCCTGCCGCACGAAGCCGGCGCGCATGGCTCTGTCGTCGTGTTCCGGGCGACAGCGGCGGCGGGGATAATGGCTAGCAGTGTGAGCAGAGGTAGCATGTTGGCTGGGCAGAGTTTGGTGGCCGCAGGAACAGGGCGCGGCCTCATATTTACCACTGATGGAAGAGAGGAAGAACAGCTACTCGACTCGGGGAGGGAAGGTTAATGTAGCACGGTGAAGAAGACGATGCATGCCATGGGAATGATAAGATGAGACGACAAGGTGCGAAAATGGTGGCCGAACGTACGTGTTGACCGTTCCTCGGCCCCAGGTTTGACTGCTGTATTCTCATGACTGGTAGCAGCCGGCATTAGTACACGCTAAGCTTCCTCGCATCGAGTCGCCTTGCAAATTTGCAGTCCAAGTGACCATGCAAATTGCACTGCAAAGCAGCCAAACCAAGACAGTCCTAGCAGGCAACTGAATGGAAATTTCGCAACGAGATTCTTTTCCAAGCGAGCTGGAGACCTGGAGTAAGGTTCACAAAACTGGTAGCTGATCGGTTTTGAAGAGGACGAAAAAATCAAAACCATCTGGCTAGACAGAAAATTCAGTTGAAAATTGATTTTGCTATAGTACTTAGTGTCGAATCAAGTCCGATCGGTTTAGATCTCGTTCAGTTCTCTCGAAATGGTCCGGAATGCAGTCTGTTTCAGCCAGATCAAATCGGGCAGGATTGAAAATGGGCGGGACTAGGAATAAGGATTCATTTCGATCTGACACGGAATGAAATTTGCTCTCTTGGCCTTTCCTCTCCCTCCTCGGCTCGCGATGAAGCATGTCTCCTACCCTCTGTAACCTATCCATACGGTTTGAGTGACACCACAAAATCTACTCGTTACGCTTCAAGAATAAATCGGTTCTATAAATTAATCCAAGACAATCGAACAAAACCTTGATCAGTTTTCATAAAAATTGGTTGGTTTTGAACGGTTTCTAAAACCCTGCTGGAGAGTTGAGAATGCAATCTTCGCTTCAGTTGAGGCGTGCCTTCACACTGGCTTTACCTATCTACAACGGTTGTTAGTGTTGGACCCGAGAACGCCCTCTTGTCTCGCCACAAAGGAGGTGGTCACAGATGCGGACAGGTGTGTGGCCAAGTCCATAGATTCTCATAGTTGATGAAGCCTAACCAATCCGTATCAGACCAAAAGCCACCAACTATTTTTTATGACCGGGTGTGAAATCAAGACCAGTTTATGTTTTTGCAGTGATAAAGCTTAATTTACCCCCTCAAATATAATCAAAATCCAGTTAACTCACTAAACAAATTTTTTATTCAGTTTAACCGCACAAATATAATTTAGTTCAATTTACCCCACCCCCCTCTAATACAATTTGTCTTCTTTGTTTCTATCTACACAAGCGTAATCTTAAGGTTAAATTTTATGAAAATATATTATATTTTTTTATTTTTATAGGAAAGAGTTTTTAATAATAAAATAAATTTTGAGATGCAAAATTATATGAAAATAATGATAAGAAATTCATAATATATTATGATGTACTCTATTAGCTCTTAAAACTTCATATTAAGATCACATTTGTGTAGGAGAAATAAATAAAAAGACAAAATTGAGGTAAATGGAACCAAAATAGCACTTTGTGGGATAAACGGAAACAAATAGTTTAGTATAGTTATCTGAATTTTTACTAACCTTGAGTGGAGTAAATTGGACTTTATCTTTTGCAGATACAGTCTGAGTTAGCAATAAAATTGAAGTTCATCATTTTGCTGGTTATATTTCCTCTAAAAAACAAATAAGAGAGCCGAGTGGAATGATCTGAATATCTGCTCTACAATAATCACGATCGACTCAGGACGAGTGTCCCTATTTTTGGCTAAGTTCAAACGATTGACAGCTAGGCTGCTGATTTGTCTGAAAGAATTAATTATTTATAAAAGGTTTACAACCTAGACATCTGTAGTGGCTTCATCAATCTCAAGATATGAGAGAGAGCCTTACGTAAATGTTCATTGCTGAAATATGTATACTTTGTTTATAGGCTTGAAAAATATCACTGTCAATTAAATACAAAGGAAAGATTAAAGGTCGTACTCTATAATCTGAAGCGCAAAAAGCACTACGAATGTTTCAGGACAAACTGTGCTAGTATTCAAAATGTATTTTTAGATGAACGCAGGCGTGAACTATGCGCTGCTGGTTGTTGTAGCCGCAGCCCGACAGACGCATCAACAAGTAGCACAGCGAACAGGTCTAAAAAAAAAGTAGCACAGCGAACAGGCCGTTTCAAAAGACAGTTGCTCTTCAGAAAACTTGGCCCAAACAAATTCCAAAGCTTTGGTCATGGGCCAGTCCCATTCACTTGGATCCCAACGGGCTTCAGTATGTACATGCCCATTAAACCGTTGACAGCAAACAATATCTTTTCAAATCTTTTTGAAGAAATAAAATGCAAGAATCTGTGTTGCGCACCTGGCGATCTCGAAGCAATCCATGCAGAAGTCGCGGCAGTCCGGAAGCACGCGAAGGCCCACGTCCCCTGCACCGCCTGCCGACGGCGGCCGCATAAACCTCCAGTTCTCTCGCACTGGCCGCACTCCCCGTCCGCCGCCGGCCTCCAGCGCAGCTCGAACCCCATGTTGAGCGCCGGCACGATGCGGTCGAGCGGGCCAGCGCCTCCAGCCCCGAACAGGGACCTCCGCAGCACCGGCATGCCGATCACGTCCCGGCACAGTCCGGCGTACCCGTACGGCATGAGCTCATCCCCTTCGCGGAAGACGTACGAGTGGTGCAGGCCGTCGCCCTCGAGGCAAGCGACGAGGTGGCTCGGGATGCCGATGAAGGCGCAGTGGACGAAGAAGGTGAGGTTGGTGTCCCGGGCCGTGAGCGAGAGCGGCGACCCCGCCGGGAGGGACAGGTTGCGGCCGACGAGCGGGCAGGTGTTGGACAGCGAGAACACTCCCAGGTCGAACAGGGAGACGGTCCGGTCAGTGTGCAGGACGTGGGTGACCACGTAGTCCCCCGACGGGAGCCGCAACACCGGCGTGTCGCGGCGGCATTCCAGGCGCAAGCTCGGGTACCCGCAGTGCGAAGGCGATGAGGCGTTGCCGGCGGCAGAGTCGTCGATCCAGAACGGGTACCGGATGTCCACGGCGTGGCCGCACCGGTACGACGGGCACGACAGCGTTGTGGTGGCGTTTGGGGTCCGTTCTGCCGCCGCCGAGGCAGTGACGAGGATGGAGAGGAGGATGAAGAGTTGCAGAGGATAGTGTTCCACTGACATTGTTGCTTGCGCGAGGCACACAGACTGGAAAATGAATTTACTGCAACCTTTGGTCCCCAAATCGGTCAAGTCGGAAGATCATTCACAATGGCGAACGGTTCATCCAAAAGGTGTGAAGCTAGTTACAGGGGAACAAAAATGCATGCTTTTTCTGCTCTGTAACATGTTTGACTGCTGTTCTGGTCTTCTGGATGTCAGCTCAAGCCATGGCCAACAACTCAGAGCGTGTGGAGGAAGTCACACAAAGTTCGTTTGTAGTTTGTGAGTGTAAAGTGTGAACATGGAAATGCCGCATGAAGATCCTTCCAAAGTATGATTGAGGCAGCTCCGAGTCAGGAGTTTGGGGCGCGGGTTGTCGACGCAACAAGACAGCGATGAAGATGCAACGGTGAGAATATACACGTGCGAAGATGTTGTGGCCCAAGGAGACGGACACAGCACCAATCCTATTGCTTGGAGAAGATGCGCGTAGCTCTCGATGATAGACGTCAAAGGATCCGGCATGAAGATGTGCAAACGAGATGACTGAGACACGATGCGCGAAAACATCCCCTCGACATCGTATCCCTGGCTAGGCCGCACGAAAGGTAGAAGCTGGTGTACTTGGCGCCAATGTTGAAGTAGATACGGGTGAGGTCGATGGGCGGTGAGCAACTCAACCACGATAAGTATTGAGTAAAAATCAGAGAAATAAAAAGCAAATCTGTAGCAATGTGAACCGCCTCCATATCCGATGCCGACATAGAGAGCATGATGGCGGCTCAGTGACGGGTGCAGCCTACTCCGACCGTCACCATGATGGCGCGGGATGGTCACGAAGTTCCGGAAGGGGTAGCGGCGATGTCTCCGGAATGGGGCAGCCCGGCAGGACAGTTTAACCTTATGTTCCATTATAGTTCTTGATGACATTGTA
Organism: Zoysia japonica; assembly: GCA_001602275.1. NCBI lineage: Eukaryota > Viridiplantae > Streptophyta > Magnoliopsida > Poales > Poaceae > Zoysia > Zoysia japonica. The sequence goes on from BCLF01000011.1 coordinate 1,905,919, forward strand.
TTAACCGTAACAAACATTATTTACCCCGGGGAAAAAAATGAATATCATGAAGGCAAAACTGGAATCTATTTTTGCCCCCTATGAGTCTAGTCTTGCTCTGTTTTTCTATGACAATCTTTGCAGGGATGGCACGAAAGTTTTGATACCTTTGGGCAGCAGCGACGGCAATGGCAGGGAGGGGGCTTGTGGAGATGACATGCCAAAATAGCATGTTTGTTCGTGTCGCCGAGCGTTTGCCGTCGTCCCGGTGCTTGGTCGATCGGCAGGATGCGGCAAAACTAAGTAGGTAGACCAGCGTAAGCCTCTGTTCTAGTTCGTCGTCGTCAATCGGGGCGGCGGACCGCGGGCGCCACCTTTCCGTCGTCGTCAATCGTCCTCAATCATGTGCGTAGTGGAGCATCGTGGTCCAAGCACGTAGCTGGCTCGCGACCGCCGTCTCTTGCCCCGTCCGTCGGGCACGCCGGAAACAGTCAACGAGTCCAATGTTTCGACCACCTCATACGGCCCCATATACCGAGTCGAATGAATTTTCCTAGGCCTATCACCTGTGTCGTCGACACCTCGTCACCAATTTCTGCTCAGTTCCTTTGTCCTGTGGCTACAGCAACCGTGGAATGCTTCTGATGCTCCCATGGCTCCGGCCTTGTTGCTCCTCTTCCTCTCCCCGGTCTGGGCGGCCTTGTTGTTACCACCGACGCTTGCGGCGGCGGCAGACGGGCAGGCAGGAGGATAACCCTGCCCGCCGGCGCCATGCGGCAACGTGACCATCAGATTGCCGTTCGCTATCGTCCCGGAGCAGGAAGCCGAGATGAAGTGCGGCGCGATTGGGTTCCAGGTCGTCCAACAACGGCACCCTTTACCTCGGGCACAGCGAGCGTGCCCACGGGTTCCAGATTCTCGACATCTTCTACGACAACGGCTCCTTGATGATCGCCGACGTCCACAAGCTCCAAGGCTTCAGTCTGTCCGGCCCTATATCCTGCCACGTCCCGGTGATAACAGCTCCTCCAAGCTTTGTTATCCATTCTCCATCAGTCGTCTCAATCAGAACGTCATCTTCTACAACTGTACCAAGGCGCCGGCAAAGGCGGAGAGCGGGAGTCTCGAGGAGACGACGTGCCGCAACAACACGTTTGTTCGCGTCGCCGAAAGGTACGACGAGTCGGGAAGTTATGGTGACTACTTCTTGGCGGGCTGCAACGCTACCATGGTGCCGATGCTTGGAGGATCAGGGAAGACGAACGCCAGCAGTTACAAAAGAACTCATCAGCGATGGTTTGCTCTAGACATGGGAGCTTCCGCCGCCCCTGCCATGACCGATGTCAAGTAGTAAGTTCACTCTCCGAGCTAATACTAAGCCATTTTTGGAGAGGTTTTAGTTTCTGATTTTTTTAATTCACTCTTGATACTTCACATGCTTATGTGAAGTGATTTTATGAAGTGATTCTATCGTTAAAATTGATTCTTTAAAATAAACTTTTAAAATTAAAATAGAGAATCACTTAAAAAAAATCAAAATCAAGAAAAATTAATTTTTTTTAGCTCTCGAGTTTATTTTAGAGAATCACTTTATATAATTAGACAAAAATTAATTCTTTTTAAAAATAGCATTTGACATATTTTGTCTGAGAACGAGTTAAAAAACTCTAAATCAGTTTAGCCGGAAGAACGGTTCATGCTTTTGGCCAGAAACAAAAACAGATAAAGAAACTTCAAAGAGTAGGACGATCCGAAACCTAATAATCCGCTAGAACAGAGTACGAGTACGATATTTGCATCCACTGATTAGCATATTTGTCCAGTAGTTTGATAAGGACGTACGGAAGTCGTCGTCCTCAATCGCGGCGGCCCGTGCATTCACCGTCGCTACTTTTCCGTCCGGGTTCCGGCAACACAGAAATCAACGACGTATTAATTTAGAATAAACAAACCAGAAGTAAACAAGGGAGAGGACCAATCAAAGCTTGGGAGCGTTGACCACGACCGGTCATACCGTCCGCCACCGACCTTTCTCTCCTCATCTCATATCCGCCCCGCTCCCTGTTCCGCTCCAGCGTCCCGGTGCATCACCCCTTCCACTGCCATCCGCCCATCCGTCTCCAACCCGTTATGCGCCTGCTCTGGGCCCTGTCGCTGCTAGGCGTCTCCTTCCTCCGAGCGGCGGCAGCAGAGGCCAGTCCGGCAGAGCCGTCACGCTGCTTGCCCAAGAAATGCGGGGGCCTGAACATCACCTATCCGTTCTGGCTGGAGGATCCCAGCGGGGCGCGCTGCGGGTCGCCGTCCTTCCAGCTCAAGTGTAACAACAGCCGCGCGTTCCTTAGGCGCTCTGTATTGGAATCCTACCGGGTGGTCAGCATTTTCGTCGAGAACAGCTCCTTCCACGTGGTCGACGACAACCTCCCGCTCGCCACCGGCTGCCCGGCGCCACCCTTCAACATCTCGCTCGGCATCGGCCTGGGTCCGTTCCTCATCAGCTCAACCAACTACGAGCTGCTTTTCCTCTCCAAGTGTAAGGAGCCGCCAACAGCGGTCCCTCCTGGGTTTCGCCGCCTGCCTTGCGACAACCTCTCCTTCGTCAGCGACGGTGTCGAGCGGAAGTACGGTAGCTATCTTGGTCAGGCTGGCATCCCATCGAGCTGCTTGTTATCAGCTGTGCCGACTCTTGGCCCCTCCAATGGAAATCGGGACGACTATATCTCGAGGATGAAGAACGGGTTCCTCCTCAAGTGGACAGGGCAGTCAACGGATTGCCCAAGTTGCATGGCGAGTGGCGGGGAGTGCATGTACGGCAACAACGGCTTGGGATTCGCTTGCAAGTGCTCCGACGGCATCCACGATGCGAAATGTGACGGTGAGTCTTACATTTTAATTTCACATCCGAAGAATTTTTATGGGACTTAGAGGATTTGAAATTTAACATCCATTAGAGCATCCACTCCGATCCTAAAACCAATCTATATTGAGAGTCAAAACTTCTTAGTTTTGACCCGGATGCATTTCACTCGATAAAAAAATTACACTAATCTTCTACACACCTATTCTATCACCGAGAAAGCTGACGTTCAATAATAATAGAGATCCGTTAAGGTAGATCAATTCCTGTTTCTTTTCCTATTAAGAGGTGAACCATCAAATCAATATGAGTCATTGAATTTTAGAAGAGAGAAAAAAGAAAAAATTGAAAGATTTAATTCTAAATCTGTCAAATGGGTTTATTTCCAAAAATAAAAAAATTAGTTTCTAAAACTGTTGCATGCATCTATAACTTATTTATTTCTTTTCAAATTAAATATATGATAATTAATAATTATGAAAAAACTTTTACTTTTTAAAAGGCAAAAGAACTATTTATTCATCAAGATTCGTGGAAATAAACGGTCCATGCTTATCATGTTTATTTGAGTCGTCTACCTAATAGTTCTACAATCCAGACAGAGTGCAAAGACTAAGACAAAGGGGGCAGTAGTGTCTTCGCCAGTTCGCCTACTGTTTCCTTAGTAGTGGGCTTACAGTTACTCTCTCCGTTCACAATATTTTTTTAATTATAAGTCATTTTAGTATTTAAATTTTATTCTCAAATATATGTCATCTCATTTTTCAATACACTCTTCTCTCTTCTCAACACACTTTTTCTCTTCTCGATAAATCTCTATCTATCTCTTTTCTCTTCTTTGTTTTTTGTGCATATTACTTTTTCACTTTTACTTAATTCCTCTGTCCAAAGCTAGAATGACTTACTCTCTCCGTCTCAAAATAAGTGTTTTTTAGATTTTCAAATATCTACATTTGACCTTTCGTTTTATTCAAAAATTTGTGAAAATATTATTTTTTTATTATAAAATAATTCATTATTAGAAGTAGACTTGTTTTTTTTGTATTTTTAAAATTTTTAGAATAAAATGAATGATCAAACATTAATTTCTAAAAGTTAAAAATATCATTTGTTTTGAGATGGTATATTTGTGAAGGGAGGAAGTACAAATCACAATCCCTGCCGCATGTCATCAGAACAGGACAGTCAGACTTGGAGACAAGGAACGATCCACACATTCAACAGCCCCTTCGGGTCTTCTTCTGCCTTGTTTGATACGGATTTGTTCCTGGAGGAAGCGTGTCTCTGCGGTGGGCCACCAAGTCCATTTCATATGTTTCCGGAGGAAGCATAGGAGACATTGAGACATATGATATCCATCCGTCACAGGGATGAACGGAGTTTTTTTTTTTCCGAGTAAAAGCGTCGTGCGGTGCCCTCAACATCACCTACCCGTTCTGGCTCGGCGGCACGCATCCGTCCGAGTGCGGCTACAAGGACTTCAGGTTACTTGCGACAAGGGCGACGCTTCACTGGCGAACACAAACTGGACGTAGAAGATATCAAACTGGACGTACAAGATCTTGGATATCTTCTACGAGAACAGCTCGTTCAGGGTCAGCAACATGATCCTGTTTGATGGCGCTTGCAAAGGGATGGTTGTCAATAGCGCTGCAAGCGGCGCGGGTCTGCCTGCAAAGCCGGTGGGATGACCCGCACCACAAACCCGTTTAACACTGGCTAATCTGCCCGCTTTGTGAAAGTGGCTCGATGTGATTAATCCCGCGAGTCCCACGGCGCCGCAAAGCCCGCGACTGCACGCTCCCTTCATCCGCGCGCCACGCTGCTGCTGCTTGCCGCTCTAGCACCGCCTTCTCGCGGATAATCATCTCACCACTAAGTCGTTAGCTCTTTCTCATCTTCGTCAACCTCTGGACACCAGAGCGTCGAGCACTACGCCGTAAAAGCCATCCCGAGCCTGTTCTACCCCAGTTCTTCGATAAGACAGTCATTCCTCCGTGAAATTTCAACCTTTGGAGCTGCTGTCATTCCTCCGTGAAACTTAATGTGCTCCGACGCGGTGAGCTGCTGCTCCCCGTAGAGGATGTCATCGCTGAGTCTGGCCTGAAGGAATGTGTCGTCGTGCATGCTTGCCGCCATGTTCACATAGACCTGGTACAGGCTAATGGTATACTTTGCGCGGCTCTGCTTCCGAACTTGATGGCTAGGCATCATCAGAGAGCAGTTAGTTTCTAGGTGTTGTCGATTGTCATGCAGAGGCTGGTTGCGGCGTTTTGCGGCAGCCGCGAGCAACCCGTCAAAAATTTGCGGTGACATAGAGGCAACCATGCAGTCCCGCAAACGAGACTGCGGCTCGTGTGGGATGCGGGGCGGGCAACCGCAGCCTGCCCCGCTTGCACCGCTAGTTGTCAACGCCTCCACCGCTAGTTGTCAACGCCTCCTCTGACATCGGCCTCTCGCCGTTCCAGATTAGCACCCAAAACCAGGAGCTGTTCTACTTCTTCCTCTACAACTGCCAGCGGAAGGCACGGCAGCTTCCCCGGTCATACTCATGGGCGCCCGTGATCTGCGCGAACGGATCGGCAATTAGTTCGTTCGCCTGGCTTGGTGGAAGGTATAGATCCGACTCCAGTTTAACGCAACTGCCAGGGAACTGCACGATGCCGGCGATGCCGGTGTTGGGGTACGATGGGGCGTCGGGGCAGACTACCAGCGGCTGATGGAAGGCGGGTTTATGCTGGAGTACACGGCAGCGGACTGCGAGCTTTGCAAGAAGACCGGCGGCCAGTGCCGGGTCGACGATAGTACTAGTATCGATTTGTTGAAGTGCCACTGCTCCGACGGCGGTGACCAGCTATTCTGATGTGAGCTTCTTTATGCTTATTGTTCCGTGCTTTATTTTGTCTCTACCGTTTCCTTCGTTCTATTTGACGAATATCATATTCGATTTAAAAATAACATGTATATCCAAAAGCTTACAAAAACATCCTCTAACTTAACTTATTAGAAAATCATTAAAAAAATTATCTCCAACAACTTTTTAAAACCCTTCCAGCACTTAGGAATCTAACCCTGAACCTTCAACTCCCGCTGAAACCATCTCTTCACGCTGATTCTATTGCCTAGCCACAGACACCTTTGTCGTCCCCGCCACCACCCTAACAACAACAACGACACTCCGCACCATCGCATCCGCATTGATACACCGCCTCGACACCCCACCAATGTGACACGCTGACTTGCCTCACCACACGATGTCTCGTCAGCATTCCATTCTAGCATCGAGTCCGCTTGCGTCGAACCGCTCTGTCGGTGCTCAGTCTATGCAGCTATCGTGCGGCAACCTGGGATTGTCACCATAAGTGGATTTTCTCAACCTCTTAGACTACAGATGGCACCTAAAAGTCATCGGATTTGATAGATCAACGGTTCGGATCTATTCACCTTTAAATCTGACTTTTTCTTTTCTGGATTGTCACCCGTGTTGAACCTGTGGCAAGCGTGTCGCGGGCTCGCGGCCCCGACGTGCTCACCAGACTGGACTTACCGACGATGATGCGTGCTGCACGGGCCACGCTGGGGCCACCGGGATGTGCGTCTCCACCAGGCGACCATGGCCGCCATGTAGCTAGGTCGTGTTGGGGCCGACCACGCTGACCTGTAGCTAGGCCGAGCCTAGGGCACCAGGGGCTGGTTCACCGCCATGTGGACAGGCTGCGCTTGGAGCCTCCCATGGGCAGCGAATCTTTTCACAAATTTTTCGTTTTTTATTAAATTTTAGTTTAAAAATGATTAGAAATTGAGTTTGATTCTAATTCGATCTGACCCTTACTAATTTTAGTTCATTTTCTTCGGCCCGTTTGCACCTCTAATCGTGAGTGCCTTCCACCCGCACTACATTGGCCGATTGAGATTTGTTGTTTGCAACATATGGCTTTAATCCAGGCGAGGCAGCAACAAGGTTTATGGTTTCGTTTGAACTGCTGCTAAAATCGGTTTGATCAAAACCGTGAAAATCGGTCGAAAACTGTTTCAAATCAAAAATTCAAAATTTGAACGAACTGCTACAGTAAACCGTTCGGTTTCACTGGTTAGCCGAGCGGTTTCAACGGTTAGTCGACCGGTTTCTTCGGTTTTTACGGTTTCAGATTTCAAAATTTGAAACCCACCGGTTTTAACAATAAGCCGAGCGTTTTTAACGGTTTTCGGTATTATGAAATTTTTCAAATTTTCAAAATTTTAAAACAAAAACCGGTCGTCCGGTGAAACCGAACCGCAGCGATAAAGTCAAAAACCGTAAAAACCGAGCGGTTTACCGCGGTTTTGTGAACCTGGACAGCAAATAAGTGGGTTTACAAACTGCTGCATAGAAGTTTTTTCCCATGCACCTCAGTTCTAGTTAGTTTATCATCCTCAATAACAACGACGTGGGAGAAGAGAGAGGACTGTAATAAACCAACGGGTCGTGCAGATCGAGCCTGACCGGGCTCGTGCTTACTCTGTGGTGGCCTTTCTCCCGAGCCCCGAGCATGGCACAACCGCTTTTACACTAGCTGCGACGTGCCGTTGGTCCGTCGCGCTATATCAGCCTAAGCCAGTTCGAAGCATGGAAGAGAACAAAAAAATATTTTTATTTTATTTTTTTCTTAAGATTATAAAAATCATAAAATTTAAATATAAATAAATCAAATTATATATAATTTAACTTCAAATTTCATATAAAAGCTTCACAGGTCTGTTGCGTTTTGCCTTGCTGGATCAAGTTTGACCAGCTACACGGTCATAGCATCGAGCCTGGTTAGGGCAACCTAATCGGATTGTGCTTGGGCCGGCCCAAGGAGCTTGCAGCCAGACTCAAGTTTGACCGTCGTGCCTGACTATGCTCGAGCCAAGTTAAAATCGTGGAGCCTTAGCCGCCTATTTATCCAACTATAAAGAGGACTAATCAACGCTTAGGTGTTGACCACGACAGTTTGCGAGAAGAGAGGACTAATCAACACTCGGGATGTTATCACGCTTGTCTGACCGCGACGACCAAACTCCTTTTCAACTGATATCAAGGTGGAAGATAGGGCCAAGTAGGAGGGGGATAGCGTCGTTCGTAAGAGTTTTGTAACACTCGTACGTAAATCCAGCATTTCTGTTTTCAGCCCTCTCCGTCCGCTGTCCACCCAGCCTCGAGCAGAGGCGAACAAGAGCCACCTACTACTCTGCCTGCATCCCCTCGTGCCAAATGAACGATGCCTCCCGCCGTGCTGCTCCTTTTAAAAATTGATCTCCATCTGTTTTGATCCAACAGCCTAAACGGATCCTTGATCTAATCGCGCCCTGATCGAGGCCGTTCAACCATTATAACTGATATTATAGCTGATAAGCTCCTGTCGTCAGCGCCACAATAAATAGAGGTGAAGACCGACTGATACTCACAGCAAAGTTCGTTCGTACCGCCGTACCCCACCGACAAAACCTTAAACCAATCTGTGAGGAGACGTTGTGCCGACGAGAAGCACCACCACCGTCACCGCCACGACGACCGCCGTCACCGGAAGATCGACGACGTCGCCGTGACTTCTACGCCACTGCCCTCTTCACCGACCGACACTGCCTCAGCACAGAGGACCACATCGACAAAGGACAGATGACCGAATCGTCTTCCACGACTCCGGCAACCGGATCCAAAGATATTGACCACCTCTAAACCACAGATTTATTTCCTAACATGAAACTATCGGATCTGCACTCTTACACAACGAGAAAAGATAACAACAGCTCCTGCTCCGCCTTTCCTTCTTGCTTCAGTTGCCATCCTTGGCTATCGCCTTCCTCTTCAACGAGACCAGCAGCAGCGCGAGCTGCGCTGCGGCGACTTGCGGCAACCTGAGCATCACGTACCCGTTCTCGCTCGGCGGCGTGCAGCCGCTGGAGTGCGGATTCCCGGCCTTCGAACTGGCATGCGACGCTGGCCGAGCGTACCTGACCAAGAGCTCCCGGAAGCGCCTGTACCGAGTGCACAGCATATCCTACGACACCAACTCTCTGGTGATGGCCGTCGAGGCCAGCTTCTCCGGCGAGGAGACATGCCGCGTTCCCGACTTAAACGTGTCCTCCGGCCTCGCCCTCTACCCTCTCAGCATAAGCAACAGGAACAGGAATAACCTCGTCTTCCTCTACAACTGCACGCTTCCTCCTCAGCAACTACTCTCGCCGGGATGTGTTAACCACACGATCGGAGCTTACATCTCTGAGAGCCGGGACGCGGATGGAAGCCGGCCGCAGTGGGCGCCGACCAACTGCAGCTCCGTGAGCAGTGCGTTCCAAGAGGGGAAGGATCCAGCTCGTGACTACGGGCGGTTGATCAGTGAGGGGTTCTTCTTGGAGTGGCCGGGTACAGGTGACTGCGATGCATGCAGGTTGCGTGGCGGGGAGTGCAGGTTCGTTGAGCTCTCGTTCCAGTGCGTCTGCCGCGAAGGGTTGCCCTGCTCGGTTCCAGTGCAGGTCCCTGCAGGTAAGGAATTGCCTTGCATTAGTGTAATTTTGAGAAGCCATAAACGAGATATGCTATTTCAGTTTTATCCTACTACTAGACACTCTCATCAGCTCCTACTACTCGCCCTTGTTCCTTCCATATAATTCATGGGCACATGGCTATTATTTTTACCCTCTTATTCTTTATCTTTGTTGGGGACAAAAGTTTGCAGCCGCCCCTGAACAGGAGCTTCTTGTTGAGAATATTAGTTTGCCTGCATTCTTTTGCACTCTTTTGAGCATTCTCTTACTTAAAAGGAAAAACATTAGTTGCTTTAAAAGAGAAAGGAAACTATTTTGGACATACTTAGTGTATCTGATGTTCTGATACATCCATATATTTTCTCGGCAGGTAAAAGGAAGGAGAGCATCAAGATAATTTTGATAGGTGTGTTTCTTTTGTTATTAATAATTTACTTGTGCACAGTACAATTAAGCTAACCCCATGGTAAAGATGAATGGAATAATCCTTATATTCCTCCTTGCAACAACACTGTTATACATTTCTTGCTTATTTATTCATGTCAGTGCAATTTATATGAGTAATTCAGATGACAAAGTTCATGATAGAGTTTTATTTTATACATATGATATAACAAGCATACTGTGTATTACCGATAAAAATTGAACATTTTTCCTGTTCTGTTTCAGCTTCACTGTCCGCCGCCTCCAGCTTGATTCTTATAAGCATTGCTTGGATAATGTGCCAGCGAAAGAAAATGCAAAATTTATTCATCCAAAAGTATACATGCAATGAGTCAAACATAGAGGAAATACTAAAAGGGCATGATTCTCTCACCCTAAAAAGGTACGGATATTCAGAACTAAGGAAAATAACGAGATCCTTCAAGGAGAAACTGGGAGAAGGTGGCTATGGTATGGTATTTAAGGGCAACTTAGAAGATGGCCACCCGGTTGCTGTGAAAATATTGAAAGTATCAAAAGGAAATGGAGAAGAGTTCTTGAATGAAGTAGTGAGCATCCGTAGGACATCCCATGTAAATGTTGTCAACTTACTCGGTTTTTGTTTACATGGATCTAAGAGAGCACTTATTTACGAGTACATGGACAATGGTTCACTTGATAAGTATATTTATTCAGAAGAATCTAAAATGGCCATTGGATGGGATAAGTTGAAACACATAGCAATTGGCATCGCGAGAGGCTTAGAATATTTGCATCGGGGCTGCAATACACGCATCATCCATTTTGATATTAAGCCCCACAATGTGCTTCTAGACGAGGACTTTTGTCCAAAAATTGCAGATTTTGGATTAGCAAAACTATGTCACCTCAAGGATAGTGCCCTCTCCATTGCTGAAGCAAGAGGTACCATTGGTTTTATTGCTCCAGAAGTATTTTCTAGAGGTTTTGGAATAGTGTCTACTAAATCAGATGTTTACAGCTATGGAATGATGTTGTTAGAGATGGTAGAAGGAAGGACAAACGTCAAAGAAAATACTGAGAATTCAAGTGAAGCATATTTTCCCAACTGTATTTACAGCCGTTTAGTGCAAAGCCATAAATTCACATGTGAGACAGAAGAGATTGAAAGGCAGATTGCCCTAGTTGGCTTGTGGTGCATACAGACCAGCCCAGTGTATCGCCCTTCGATGAGTAGGGTCATAGAAATGCTGGAGAGCAACATAAGTGAACTGACAATCCCTCCCAAGCCTTTCCTTTCATGCCCATCACAGCCACAATGTTTTTCATCCCACAGCTAAGTTTCTTTTTACTGGGAAATACTATTACAGTTCCATCATATAGTGCAAAATCGTTGGAATGTATGTTATCATTAAACCATTTAATATACTCTTAGTGACTATTCATAAACAAGGCAATTTCTATACATTTTATGTTGTGAACACCAAACAATGTCGAAATTGAAAGAAATAAAAAGGATATACTTTTATCTATGCTATTCACTTTATTGTATGTACTTTCTGATTAGAGTCTGTGAAGTTTAGATAAAAAGGGAAAGGGGAGCATGTGAGCATGGGTTAACTAAAGCCAGTCGAGGCCACTCAACTTGGCACTATATGAGTATTTTGTTGAGTCTTAGTATTCTTTAATTTTGTCAAAAAAAAAACTATTTCTGGCATATTGGATCAGGTAGGCCTAAACAATTATTTGCCTGTAGAATCATTTCGCTGATAGGACTCATCAGAAATACCTCCAAGGCTCCAAAAAAACAGATCAGTGCATAATCCGAGTCATTAGTGCATCCTTCATGAGTCAAAACATCTATCCAATCAAATTTACAGTGTATACGTATGAGCTTCCACAAATTACAGCAATGCAACGAAGACCTCGTCAATTAATCACAACACTGTGCTGTGCATCTACATTATCGAAGCTGTTCAACCGAATCCCAAAAATGCAATGCAAAACAGGGATACGATTTCTACCATCCCAACGAAAATTGGTCTACACGCCTTACAAAAACAACTAACAAATCATGGCTATGGGCAAATCTAGTGAATATTGAAAGGGGGGCGCAAATGCTGCTTACCTGGCTAAATGGCTGTCCGTGGTAGTACGGTAACCCAACCGAAGCCAACCCAGGGCTTCGCCGCCGCGCATCTCGACGGCAACTGCGGGAGCAGGAAGCCGCGACGGGCGCATCAACCGCCGCCGCCGCCATCGCGGCCAACGGGCAGATGTACACGGGCTCGAACGGGATCCTCTGCACTAACATGTCTCATCAAGCTACAAGGCCCACCCAACTTTTAGCACGGATATGATGATGGAGGCCAGGGATCGGCCCGCTAACTTAACGCGGACCTGTGCGGGCCTGTTGGCCCAAGCTAAGCTCGCGTTGCTTTTTTTTTTATCAACGAACGCCACGAAGGCGCGCGCTCACCTACCGGTCAGCTGATGCAAACGCCACGCAAGCATAAGCATCACATCATCCAGGTGCACCAATAGCACTTCAAAGTTCAAACACGTACTCATTGCCAGTGCTAAACTAACAGATCGAATTCACACTGCACGGACAGAAAGATCGAAGAAAGACACCATTCAAATAAGGAAACCCAGAGTTCAAACCAGTCGACGCCCCCAACTCTTTGACCTGTATAAATCGCTCTCTCATCGTCACCGTGGCCACACACCAACCGCCATTGATCGCCTCGATCTGGCCGCCATGCATTCCCGGCCGCTCCTCCTCCTCCTCTTCTTCGTTCTGACATCCCTAGCAGCTGTGCTGCAGGCGACGCCGGCAGCTGCCGCCGCGACAAGCTGCACGCCGAGGACGTGCGGCAACCTGACGATCGCGTACCCGTTCTGGATCCCCGACCAGGCATCGAACTCCTCCTCGTTGTCGTCGTCGCCACCCGCGCCGTGCGGCCCGCCCGCGTTCCAGGTGGACTGCCGCAACGGCAGTGCGTCGCTGGCCCGGTCGTTCCGCGGCGGGTACAAGATCCTCCGCGTGTCGTACGGCAACCGCACCGTCGTCGTCGCGAACGTCAACGTCCAGACCGACGGAAACGGTTGCCCCGTGCCGCGCATCGACGTCTCCGCCAGCCTCACCTTCTCGCCGTTCACGGCGAGCGGGGCGAACGCGCAGCTCGTCTTCCTCTTCAACTGCTCCGCCCCGCCGCAAGGGTTCGTGGACGTGACGTGCCCGGGGACGCAGGCCGTGGTGCGGCTCGACCCGGTATACAACACCACCGACGCCAGGGCGCTCGCCGGGGCATGCGACTACTCGGTCGTGCCGGTGTTGAGAGTCCCCGGCGCAAGCGCGGGCGAGTACCCGCGGCTGCTGAGCGGCGGGTACATGCTGGAGTGGCGCGCGTCGGCCGGGAACTGCACGGCGTGCAACGCCAGCGGCGGGCGGTGCGGGTACGACTCCGACGCCGACGCGTTCGCGTGCATCTGCGCCGACGGGACCTCGAGTCCGGCGACATGCGGTACCTGTTCTCGGTTCTTCCCTAGTTCCCTTGCACGTTTCAGAATTCAGAGAGCTGAAACTCCTATAGCCTTTCGCGATTACATTTTGAAAGTAAAACGCGAATAAGGAAAGATTTAACAGTGCTAGATACTGATAGGTAGATTTCATGCATGTCAAAGGTCGGAAATGAAAAGAAAGTGTGTGGTCGCTATTCACGTCTAGGTAAGAATTACTTTAGGTGACAGTACCTTTAGGACAAGGTTATTTCCTGAGATGGCTGTATATAGACCAATGGCATACTGACACATTTGGACTTATTTACGAGTGGATCCTATACCTACACACAGGTCAATGGTTAACAACCAGCTCATGCATGATCTCACCGTACAACCTAGGAGTAGTTCTCGATGACAACAGCGAAATATTTTTTTGAATAGGTCCATTTTCAGCGTACAAGCAACTTGCTTGAACCACAAAATTTTAATCAGAGACTCTGCTGAGCAAGAACACCGGGTTCTCCTACCTCTCACCATCACACCTACGTGGCCGCATCGATATGGCCATGAGCCCATGAACAAAGCACGGCTTGCTTGCTATGGGTGCTTGCTCACCTTCTCATCCTTGACTCGCAAGTAGCAGCACGCGTTCATCGTGTAGTCCATTTGACGACCTAACAGTGGTCGTGGGCTTTGACCTAATCTTGTTTATTCTACCTTTCTCGTGACACTTCAGGTTAGATTACGATCGACCAATTCGTAGTTCTCTGCACAATTCTAGCTTGGAATGGACATGCGTACACATGTACACATCGAACTAAGGGCATGTTTGGTATGAATTTTCTTTAAATGTTTCTGCTTCAGATTCTGCAGGAAGTTCACCAAACGGTTTTAGAAGTATGCAAAAATGTAGCTTTATATGGATTCTTTATTCATTTATACATTGAAATCATAATAAAAACCGTTCTGCCAAATGGTTTAAGGCTTTCTTTGGAATACGGAATTTTCAAGTTTGCTGCGTTTTTCTTGTGAAATTGAATTAATTTCTGTGAAATTCCTACAAAAAACGTGCATTCTAAAGACGGGCTAAAAAGTATTATATATATATATATAGAATCTATTTTTTTAGAGAAGCTATTTTTTCTAAAGTTGTTTTCTAGATGTCTATTCCAAATGAGGCCTGACTTTTAACAAATGGAAGCTGCTGTCTGCCCTTTTCCATGATGTCACTGTTGATTGGTTAGAAGATTAGGAAGGCGTTCGTCAGATGCGTTGTTTGTTACCAGCTGCAATGGTCGTTACAAAATCAATGACGCAAGTCCATCCGATTCCGAGTCCGAGTACACCACTTGTATCACTTTCAGATGGAGTACTCTAGTACACCGCTAATTGAATTCATGCATTCTTCAATAAGATCTGATTTTTCAATAAATTAGTCTGAGAATTACTTGAAGTAGCTTCCTTGATGGAGTTGTTTATTGACTACAATTAAATCTTGCAGGTGCAAAAAAGTCCAGCAAGAGGGTAATCCTGATAGGTATGCAAAACTTGTGTTTAATTTCATAGTCATAATGCGATTTCACACTTGGTTTACTGATCGATGACGCTGATTCTTTGTTCTTCAAATCACAGTGTCACTGGTGGTCTCGCTGGGCGTGCTGCTGGCATCCTTTATCGTCATCCTCAAGTTCCGTCGACAACTACGCACTTTCAGTTTATTCAGCGTCATGGACAGCAGGAGACGACGAAGCAACGATACAGCTACCGTTGAGAAGGTACTGCAGAAACACGGTGCACTCGCTCCTAAACGGTACCGGTACTCGGAGCTGAAGACCATAACCAGATCGTTCGAGCACAAGCTCGGCGAGGGCGGGTACGGCACCGTGTTCCGCGGCGTCCTGAACGACGGCCGCCACCGCGAGGTCGCCGTAAAGATCCTCCACAACTCCAGAACCAACGGCGCCGAGGAGTTCCTGAACGAGGTGATCAGCATCGGGCGGACCTCCCACGTGAACGTGGTCACCCTGCTCGGGTTCTGCCTCGAGGGATCGCGGCGCGCGCTGGTCTACGAGTACATGCCAAACGGCTCGCTGGACAAGTACATCTACTACTCCAAGCGGCAGGACGCCGGCGGCGAGGCCGAGGCCGAGGCGCTGGGTTGGGATACGGTACACGAGATCGCCGTCGGCGTCGCGCGGGGACTCGAGTACCTGCACGAGGGGTGCAACACGCGGATCATCCACTTCGACATCAAGCCGCACAACGTGCTCCTGGACGCGGACTTCCGCCCCAAGATCGCCGACTTCGGGATGGCGAAGCTGTGCAACCCGAAGGAGAGCATCCTGTCAATGGCGGACGCGCGCGGCACCATCGGGTTCATCGCGCCGGAGGTGTTCTCCCGCGGGTTCGGGACCATCTCCCCCAAGTCCGACGTGTACAGCTACGGGATGCTGCTGCTCGAGATGGTCAGCGGGAGGAGCAACGCCAAGGCGTACGCCGAGGACTCCGACGACCTCTTCTTCCCGCTCTGGGTGTACGACCACATGCTCGAGGGCGGCGGCGGCGTGCTGGTACAGGACGGCGGCGAGGAGACCGCGAGGAAGATGGCGCTCATCGGGCTCTGGTGCATACAGACAGTTCCCGCGAGCAGGCCGTCGATGGGCAGGGTGCTCGAGATGCTGGACAGGAGCGCCCACGAGCTGCCGATGCCGCCCAGGCCGTACCACGCGTCCCCGTCCAACTCGCCGTCGCCGTCTCACCCGTCGAGCTATCCGTCGACCACCTTTGCCTCAGAGTCCACACAACGGTGCGTTTCAAGTGCTCCGCTTTCAATAGCGTGTAAGCATGTTGACTGTTCTTGTCGTCACTGATACTGAACCGTGTCATGCCGTGCAGGTCGAGACTGCCTACTCCGGAGAGCACAATGTGATGGACACGTGGAGAAAAAGAGATAAGACCGATTGATTAGCATGCTTTCACACTGCATGCTGTGGTCAATGTAAAAGCATGACAACGAAAGGATTTCCAATTGGCAACTAGGAGTATGTCAGTGAACTAGCTCTACATGCATCCAAGCGTTTGCTACCACAAAAAAATGATGTTTATAGGTTCTCTATGTTCGTTTACTTCGCAACCTGCACATAACCTACGAAACTACGAAGAGAAATGAACCATATCCAGGTCTAATTGAACGACATTTCAATTAGAATCACAATAAGCTAATCCAAGGTTAAACTCTACAGCAAACAGTGGCGGTAACTTTTTGATCATTTCAAACTTTTTTCCGGAGGCAGCAAGAAAACATTATCACATTATCCTAGCTCAAGGAGCATTCGTGCATCAAGTGCAAGAAAGGCATCTTTCATTCAGTAAACTAAGGGAAAGGATAACAAAAACACGAACCTGCCGAATCCAGGATCGATCACACGAATTGGATCGCATCCCAATTCCGAAAGGCAACTTGCTCGCCTCCAAAGTATCAATACCAATAACAAATTCCAGACGCGAAGCTATGCTTTGCTTTCCCCGGCACCGGACGCCTTTCTGGTCACCCAAGCCGCCGGAATTCTTCTGCCGGCTATAAGACCATGGCGATCTAGGTTTTTCATAATAAGTGATCTCGAAAACAGTACCAACATGGCGACGACAATGCACGGACACAGGGCGCCGAAGCTCTTTGGCAGGGAGAGGCCGCTCCACGCTGTCCTGGGCGGGCGCAGAGGTGATTATTTATAAGAAGACAGGTCCGTCAATGGATGCACCTCTGATAGCGCTTGTGTTTCCTGGATTTTATGGATTTATTGCAGCCGCGGACATCATCCTGTGGAGGGACAAGACGGTGTCGGCGTCGATCCTCGCCGGGGCGACGGCGGCGTGGTTCCTGTTCGAGGTGGCGGAGTACCACTTCTTCACGCTGGTCTGCTACGCCGCCATGATCGGCATGCTCGTGTTCTTCATATGGACCAACGCCGCTGCTTTCTTCAACCTGTAAGCGCTTTCGATCCTTCTTTCCAACAATGTAAGCCCGAAACGGGCCCATGGAATGCTAAGTATGGTTCCAGCCCAAAGTTAGAGACGGACGAGATTAATCTGAATAACGCTTCTTGGAAACTGCAGGCCGGTTCCCAGAGTCCCTGAAACTCTGGTGTCAGAGAGAACCGCGAGGCAGGTGATCCTGGCCGTGCATAGCAGGCTAACCCGGCTCGCGCACAAGCTCTACGACATCGCTTGCGGGAAGGACATCATGGCCTTCATCCTGGTTCGCCGCTACTACTTCCTTTCGCCAAAACTGTTTGTTACACGACATTCATCGATCAGTCATGACATGAATCTGCTCTGCTGATGGTGCCCTGAACAGACGGTGCTCTCGCTGTACGTGGCGTCGGTGATCGCGGACTGCTTCACCTCCCTGACGCTGCTCTACCTCGGTAAGTGACCTCGCTGATAAAAATTGTGCTACTCCTTCAGATCGGGAACTCGTGAATTGATTGGGAATTAATCCTGCAGTGGTGTTGGGCACGATGACGCTGCCGGCGCTGTACGAGCGGTACGAGAGAGAGGTGGACAGCCTGGTGGCGAGAGGGGTGCACGACCTGAGGAGCCAGCTCGCCGAGGTGGATTCCGGCGTTCTCAGGAAGATCCCGAGAGGCACAGGAGCCGCCGCGAAATACTGATGAATGAGACGAACACGAATGGATGATCGACCAACGCACTCCGCGATGTATGCACATCGTATATAAGATTGTATACTGTTACTGTACATAATTAACCGGATGAAGACAACACGCACACGAATGATCTGATTGGATAGCCTGTCACGCGACCTAACTTCTCCCATCCATTATCTAACCCTGGTTGTTAACCTCCGACATCATCGCTGAGCAGTTATGGTGACAATAAACCCCGAAAACGACGCGCGTGACACGCCATCCGGCTGCGGAAACGGATTTTTTACTGGCCTTTGAACATTCTTGTTATATCCATCACCGTTAGATGAATGAATATAAATTTTTTATTTTTTTAAAGTAAATTTTACATATAAATCTACGTGTCATTCACACTGTTCAGAACCCCTTTATCTACTCAACTTCACGCTAAATGATTCACCCCTGCACCCCTCTAACTTATCCGGTTTGGTGTAGTGCGTATACTAACCACACCTCCGCCGGCCGCCGCGTATCCCGAGACGTTCCTCACCAGGTTGGACTGGGATCGTCCGCAGTCGAGCACGCATCAGTCGCTCCCAGCAGTCGGGCACGCAGCCGTCCATCCCCACCTGCACAATCCTACGGCCATCATCGCTCTCCATTCATATGGTCCAAAACCAGCAGTACGCACCGCAGTTCGTATGAAAAAAAAAGGCACACACAAGCGCTAGCTGTTTTACCTGCGTATCTAATGAAAGAAACAGATCTAAATCAATTTACGGAATATATAGTTGAATATTTTGAAAAGAATAGAAAAACTTTCTTGCTGTTGCAAGTATATCTTTCACATATTCTTAGTTTTGGAATTATTTTTAAACAGTTAATTTTCAAAAATTTAAGAAAGTTCCCTTAGGTTCTCTCGATGTTCTGACTACTGACACAGTAAAATTTACGTAATTAGAGTAAGTATTCGTGCGCTCTTTGTATTCGAATGGCCTAATCTACGAAAGAGACTCAAATGTTAACCTGGTTTGAGTCGCCGAGAGGCGTAATACGTTACGTCAAAGACGAGAGAGATCAAATCGTATGAACTCAAGAACACGAGTACAATGACGAAGGGTCTTGACTCGATCCAAAAACTCTAGCTCACATGGGTGGATGTTGTTACGGTGAGGTGGCTTAAATACAACTTGGCTAACCTTACTTGTTCTCCTATGATCTTGTCTTATTCGTCTAATGCCCTAGGGTATCCCTTTTATAGGGGTCGGCTCAGGGGCACTAACTTGGTGCCTACGAAACCTGCTGGCCCTTCGTCAGGTGGAGCCTTGGTCATCGCCTGAGTTGGTCGCCTGATGTCCGCTGGCACCGGTACAGTTGGCCAATGACCTTCATACGTCCTTTATTCAGTCGCGAGAGACAAAAGACACTTTTCCTTCTTGCTTTACCGATCGTCTGACCGCTTTACCAACTTCTGAAACGCTTTACCTCCCAGCAAAGTTGCTTTACCTTCTGATGTATGTTGGCAGGAATCTCTGCAACTGTCAGTGGTTGGTTGCTAAGGCGATGCTTGACCGTCAAAGGTCGGGTCAGAGCATTGGCTTCTAGCCGTTGGTGGGCTGAATATTGTTGTCGTGTAGCTTTAACCTTTCATCGGTCGGGTTTGGACGCTTGCGCGGTTTCGACCCCTGAGGTCGAGACATTCTTAGCGGGATGTAAACCGGCGTGGGCCGTAGACGGATTGTGGGCCGTAGTTTATAGATGAGCATTTGTGTACAGACCGAGTCTGTAAGTATCAGGTATACTGTCTCGACAGGTTCTCAAAAAGGGTATGTTTGTATCCGCTTGTTGCGGCTGTTTATGGCTGCAGTTTAATAGCGCAGCAATTCAATTGTACTACTGACAGGTTGTTTTGTACTTATTGTAACATTTTTCTCAGCTGCAGCTGCACAAAACAGCCACAACCGCAGCAGAAACATGTTGAAACGAACATGCTCAGAATTTTTCAAAGTTGTTCCATTAGTTTCATCTCATCAAGCTCTTTGTGTAGGTGCCTTCCAAAATTCTGAGTTTGGAATGCTCCTTGTTGCTCAGCCCTTGCTTTCACCTAAATGTTCCAAGCTCAGAACTTGAATGAACTCGAAGGTCAACTACACGAAGAGTTCAAATCTTTAAGAACTTAATGGAACTTAATTAGATTTTTGAAGATTAACTGTTTAAAATTAAATTCAAGAATTACTAAACTAAACATTCCAAACTTAAGACTCGGAGAAACTCCAAGGACAAGGTACACGAAAAACTTGAAAAGATGAAATTAATGGAATAACTTTGAAAAACTTTGAGAACTTTAAAAAAATTTCTTAGAATTTCCAAAGATTAGCCGTTCAAAATTAAATTCAAGTTCCAATTAGAGACTAAACATTGCAAACTCAAAATTTAGAGGAACTCAGAGTGTATCTACACGAAGAGTTCAAAGACACAAAAACTATCGGAACAATTTTGGAAAATTTTGAAAATTTGAGAGAACTTTATTAATTTTTAAAAAATTAACTGTTTAAAATAATTTCCAAAATTGAGAGGGACTGAGAAAGTTTTTCTCTTCTTTTCAAGATATCCAACTCTATTCCGTAAGTTGATTTAGCTCTGTTTCTTTTACTAGATTCGCAGGTAAAATAGGTAGCATTTATGTTTTTCTTTTTTCATATGAACTGCTGTTCGTACCGTTGGTTTTGGACCGTATGAGCAATAAACAATGATGGCCGTAGGATGGCGCAGGTAGGAATGGACGGCTGCGTACCCGACTGCTCAGAGCGATTGCTGTGTGCCCGACTGCCGTCGATCCCAGTCCCACCAGGTTGCCGTTGCGCCCAAAATCATGACGGCGCAAGAGATGGAAAGGCGAGCTGTGCGACGATTAGTGGGCACGAACGTGCTCGCCAGACTCTCGAAGCCTCCTTTAAAGTCGAAAGCCGTCATCAAGCCACGTTACGTGTTGGGTCTCGGCGCGTGTGATCGTAAGTTCAGCGGCTCAAGTAATTTTACAAAACAAACAACGTGAGATCGATGGCCAACGAGACAGCTCATTGGTGAGATCGTTGATCTTCTCGGCGTGGCACCATTGCCAAAGGCAGGGGCCGAAGCCATCGGCTCGACGGCTCGGACTTCGAACAACCACCTCTCGGAGATTGTAAAACTCAGCGAGGAATAAGATCCCAGGCAAATCACATCATTACCACCGCATAACCAAGTCTATCGTGAAAAGAGGACGGCTCACCTATCGCGGTAGAGGCCAGGCATAAGAAATTCTTTCTTCAATGTCATGGTCATTTGCCAGGTATATGCTGGATCGCACTTGCCACCACGAGCAATTTGCATGTCAAAGTATCAGTGACCTATTTCTCCGTGTGGTTGCGTATTCTGGTTGCGTTTTGACATGACAATATCCCGTGAGAAATTGAAGCTAACAGTATTAGTAATAGTGATACTATGTGCCCTCCATTTCTGCTCGATATGATCATTTGCAATACCTGATTTAATGAGGCAAATGTGCAGAAGGGATAGCTAAAGACAGAATAGCAAATCAGGGGAATTGATCTACGATTTCTGTGGGCACAGTCAAAGAGCTAAAAGAAGAAGAATAAACTTTGAACATAAATTGGTAAATTGTTGATTTATTGTTCAACAAGACAGCCAACCTAAATAGACATACATGCAGAACTCTCCCAATTAATCACGCATAGGGGTGTACAGAGATTCTAAGGTTACCCTCCAAACCTCTCTACTTCGAAGAAATGAACTAAGTTTTCAGAGTTCCCTCTACTTTTGAAAAACTAGTTCATTTTTTGAACTTAAAATGTTCGGCGAGTGACCTTATGTGCACCTATTTACACCCTTAATCATGCAAATAATCAACGTGAGAGGCACACGTAACTAGAAAAACCAGGTTGCAACAAAATACAAGTCAATGTACGAAATGATAAGAAACATATCAACATCAATACCAAAGTACAAGCGGGGCTGATGTTTACATAAGATATTTAACTCAAATAAAGTTTCTACAAGCAAACTAACAACATTTTATCTGACACCTCAGCCTGAATAACTTCCAAACGTTCAAATATACAGGGAGCTACACAAATCATGACTTCGTTTTTACAGAGTTCTTTTGGACACTATATATTTATTCAAAATCAAGAACAAAAAAGGACAGAAATTGGACCCTACC